>OMLB01062471.1:46722-60181 GCA_900302555.1 Myripristis jacobus | reverse complement strand
TTTTTTTTTTTGGCAAGCATTATTTTTATTCTATCTCTGGTTTACAGCATTACAAATTCTCACCCATCTCATACAGTGATGCAGGAATAAGAGTAACATTCATACATTCAAATTAGATCATAAATTAGAGCTGCTTGTGTGGTCAAGCAGTTATTTATATCAGTGTGCAATGATACAATGACTGCTTACAGTGGCACAAGAAGCCAAGGCAGGCATAAGGGCAAAAAAACAGTCCGATCATCATCATCATCACCCATGACGATGATTAACATTTATGTCCAAATAAGGTTAAATGAGTGTGGTGGCATGTATTTATAGCCAGTTTGGGAGCGGGCATTAGGCTCATGCACATGCATGTAGTTTTATGATGATTGGGATTTATGTAATTAATGATGAAGAGTGTGCGAAAAACATGTCTGGATATATTTGAAGAAAAGGCTTTTTTTTTTAAATGGTTTATAGCCTTTAGGAATATGTATCTGGCCCCAAATTATTCAAGATAGACAGATTGAGAGAGAGAGAGAGAGAGAGAGAGAGAGAGAGAGAGACAGACAGATAGAGAGAGAGATAATACCTGTGGCACCAAAAATACCTCTGCTGCCATGATCATTTTTCCTGGATTCAATGCAATGATCCAGTTCATAACTTTTATTGGATGTGTGTCAGTCCCACTCACAGTGCCATTTATAAGGTTTGGCTTGAACAGGCCTGACACTGAAATGGGGGAATCTATTTGCGGAGCACATCTAATTGTGCACTCTATCTGCAACAAGGATTATAAATACATGCATGTAGGAGTTATGGGTTTTTAAACTTTCCAAAACTGATCGTGCATAAAGCGGCCCCTTCAGGTCAAATGAGTCGTTTTGCTCCCACTGTGCACTGCAGGTTTGCTTTCATGCCTGGGTCTTGAAAGGTTATGATAATACACGCATGCAAACTAACTAAAAACTAACTGACTGAGCAAACTAACTGAGCCACAAGTCATCCAACCCATTCAACCACACAGGTTGTTTGCTTCAGCTCTCTAACACAACCAACAGGTGTGTTTCCTAAATCAGCAGTGCATGTGACTGTCAGCCCACTAGCTAGAGAGTTGGCCTGGGTTATGGTTAGGAAAAGGTTGTTGTTATGGTTAGGGAAAGGTTTATCGTAATGGTTAAGGTTAGGAAAAGAGTCCCGAAATGTTTGCTGATGTTATATTGGCTAGCTAATGTTAGCCACCTGAAGAAAACAACCTGCTGTAGCTTGGATTTGAAATCAGGTCGACTGAGTGAAAAAGCAAGCAGACGTTTTGCTCCCTTAATATTTCGCCACAGTGTTGTTCATTACTAGAGGTCGCTTCATTTTAAAATGTTACAGTAGGTCATAATGAGCTGCTGTTGATGAGGTACATGTAAATAAATGGATGGATTAACATTTGAAAACTTTCTTGATCATGCACCACAATTCCCTTGTCAACTTTTTACGGCTGACTTTTTTAAAATATGAAACACAGGCTAAAACCAAAAACCAAAAATATCAGGCAGATGTTAGACTCTTCCTTTTTGACTTTTATGGCACATCAGAAGACGCTGTCATCAAAGTTGCAAATTGAGACAGAAATATCATCTTACAGTGTGAAGATAAGAAACATAAGCTCTTAATTCATGATCCATAATCTTTTGCCAAAGTCAGGTAAATAGAGCAAAGCCCTTTAAGTGTGATTTGATAGTGATAATATCCTATCATGCTGATTAATACAAATCCCACAGGATTTTTTTTTTCACATCAAGGATTATAGTATAGGGAAGGGAGGGACAATTCTATGTTACATTAAAATGATAAAGCTGACATTTAGAGGTCATATTTGATCTCTTCTCAGAAATATACAGTTTAATTTACATATCCAATTGGCATACACTAAGCAAAATGTACTTTTTATACATTTACCTGCTTCAGTAAGATGAACTGAGAGTCCAATATCAAAGCGGTTTGTTAGAACTGGAGGATATTATCTGATGATCTGTCATGTATATTTCACATGTAAATGTTTAATATTGATTAATGTTTATCTTGACAAGGATCTTTGCCACTTGAGCTTTACTGAAGAGGACAAACATGTTGGAAGTGACTTTTCTATCAGCCTTTTGCTTGTTTCACCACGTATCATCGTGCAGAAGGAAGAATAGCGCCCTCCTCCTGTTTTATGTCAGAAAGTAATGCAACAGATTTTTTGCCAAATCTACATTGATGGCAAACACTGTCAAACACTGCCAGAAGAGGATGCCAGATTACTGATTGTGAAATATTGCATATGGTGTCTGTAAAATGGCAATAACATACATGCATGGATGCTAATTGTCATTTACTTCTAAATTGTGAAGCTGCTTATCTCCTGGTGAACTGAAATACACCATAGAAGACATTTTTTTTCCATTTTCTTTTCTTTTTTATTTTTTTGTGGGCCACCTCGATGGCAGTATGAGCCGAGGGTTTTCTGTATACATCCCCACGAGTCGTTCCTAGTCAGAAATTAGGATTCTCTACACAGGTTGACTGCTGTTGGTGCCTGTGAGCCTGCCTCTCTCATGCTCCCACCTCGCTGCCGTGTGGAGAAGCAGGAGGTCAGTCAGCTTGTGCCTGGTGAGAGTGCAGCCATCGGCGAGGCTAAAGGAGCTGGAATAAAAATGAAGGCACCTAACCATCACATTTACATGGGACGTACGTGCACTCAGTGTCTGCAAATGATGCAGTTCTGCAAGACCAGGAGAAACAATACGGACAAAATATCATGATATCTTTGACGTAATACCATACTATCAATATTATGATTATTACAAGGGTAAATATTGGTGCTTTCATAAGATTATTACACATAATCATCAGTAATGTGAATATAAGCAAGCATGACCAAGCAGGTAGAGGCAAACAATGGAGCAGCTGAAAACAGCCTAGAGCAGAAAATTACCTGCGTTTACTGTAATGCAGCTTTTAAAATCACAACTGCACAAAACCCCCCAAGAATACAGAGATATTTTTGCCCAAATTTCCCTAGACACTACTCAGATAAGATGATATCCACAGCAGATAGTCTCTGATCACAAGAATCAAACATTTTATGTTCATGTTTCATCACTGTCCAGTATGGGACCAATTTGATACTGATTCAATTTGTAATTCTACATATGAAGATTTAGTTTTGTTTTTTGGTTTTTTTGTTGTTGTTTTTTTGCCATATATGATCATACCTGTTCACTATATGCTTGGCACATCAGCCATGTGTGCACTCAGTATTCCACCATATATTTATTTGTATTTAAAAAGTGCTAATATGCTACTGATAGGTCCATATTCATATTTATGTGAATATGAATATGAATATAACCTGTATAGCCTCATATAGTAAATGAAATCATGGTCAGATACAAGAAATCACATGTATCATATATTTGATGGATATGAGCACAGTATGTTCCTGTAAGAAAAAGTCAAGAATCCCAAATCCCAAACATGGTACATTTTCACAAAACCCCAGATATGATCAAATATGATCATATCTAGATTCTTTCTAGAATAAAAAATATATATTCATACATGTATATCCTGCCATGGCATCTCTGGATTCTTAGGATTTCCACAAAAGTACTACCCTAATCACAATATTAAGATACCCAAAATCCCAGACAATATCCAGTCTCATATATATCAGTAAAATATCTATATATCAATCAGACATACCACAAGGAATCACATATGGGGTAATATTTACACAGCATACACCCGTCACACACAATAAAATGTGCACACTGGTTGAAAAAAAAAAAAAAAAAAAAAAAAGCCTTTTCCACTGATTTTCCTAAGCCCATCTCAATGGTGAGCAAGGAGTGGCAAACCTTCAAATATATTTTAATTTTGAATTATTTGATATAATCCTGCTACCTAAAGCTTTAGATTTGTAAATGCAGCCCATTTACGGTAATGAGCATTAAATCCTTTTACAGTCATGTGAGCGCACTCCATTTATTTTTGATTAAAATATCCTGCACAATTTCTGCAGAGTCCATGACAAAATGGTAATTAAAGAATACAAATCCCTTCATTGCAAGAATGGGGGAATTAATTCAGTCCATAGTTTTTTTTTCTTTTCTTTTTTTTCTTTTTTTCACCATGGGAGCTCACACTCTTCTGCCAAATGTTGAACTGGATCTTAGCTGGGAAGGGAATGAGCATCATATGGCAAGACCATGGCACGTTCATCACATTTGACAGAATATGTGTGGCAACTATCTGTAACACATTTCCACAGCAAATGTTGGGTGGATGACAGACATTTGGATAACATATAGACGCGGATGAATGATAGTTGATTTTTACTTTGCAGCCTGATACACACTGAATCCCAAAAAATCTGTGTATAAATAATGTACTGATGCATATTGATTAATGTAGCTCAGGAGGAAACAGTTTGGAAAGGCCCAAAAGCCCTAATGTTTTGAGGCCTGCCTCTGATTGGCTGTTTTTGGCCAAAGGCAATGAACAGGCTAGTCAGCGGTCTTTGCACAATGTTACACTAATGGGGCGCTCATACTAACCAGTGAATTATGTTTCTGTTTACTTTCATAGCATAGTTAATCTTTGAAAGCGCCAATGGCAAAAACAGTTAGCTTCAAGTTAGTAAATTTGCAATCAAGTCTTACTTGGAAATTCAACAGAAATGCATATATTTGTTATTTATTTGGCTGTGTTGGGGCTTCTGATGATATAGGAAGGACCTCACCATGTCAAAATCTTGATATGATTGATATTTCTTGTTTCCGATATTCATACAGGGCATACTTTTAACCTTGTCGGTTCATTTATGATGCTCCAGCATGGCTGGTAAAACAGCACACACCTGAAACTGAGGTGTCCATCGCAGTAAACATGACATCTCCTCGTCTATTTATGGTCACATATGCATAAATGCATGTTTTGCATGTCTGTAAATCATTCACAGCATGCATAAAAAAGTTATGCAGTACTAAACTGAGAGGAAGGTTAGTTGGATTTCCAGCCAAACTACTGTTTTGCCAATAATGAGGTCAGGCATTAGTCATAGTATCCTGTAGAGAGTGGTAATGGATTACAAGGAATTATACCAGCTCCAGTTTGAGGGCGTCATTCTGTTTATGTGAACTTTTTTAAATTTTTTATTTTTTTTAGTCAGTTCAGCTGTGCCCACACTTTGGCACCTATCTGTTCAGTATCCATGTGTTATAAAGTCAGACCACTGCAGATTTCTGAGTCACCTCATTGACAGTGAGTTAGGTCATGAACACCCCCAGGCATAGATAATTACAGTCTGACATGTCCTGCACGGCAACAAGCTGACCGTCAGCTTCACTATAGTCAGACTGACCAACATGCTATGACACACTGCTCTTTAGCACGACCGACAACTCACACTGAATGAGACCGAACACACCAACACAGTATTTAGGCATTTAGGCAAATCGACCGCGCAGGCTCTAATGGCCAAATGAAAGGACAGGTAAACAGACCCAACCAAGAGATGCGAGATTTAGTCTCAAGGAAGGCTGGATCAATGTTCTTAGCCAAGCTCTTCTTGGGAGATCATGAAATGCTTTGCATTGTGCCTCCTGTGTCTTAGATGTGATGAGGAATGTAAATTAAATTAGACAGTGCTTAAGGTGGAAACAGTGTACCAACCAGGGTTATGATGAATGAATGGTGACAGTTGTCTCCAGCACTGTGTGCTACATGAACTTGTACTGAATTCTGTCTGACATTTGTGGGGAGACACTAATACATCAATAACACATTATATCTTTCCTGTCTGGCTCAATCAGCAGTAACAGGCATTGCTCAGGTGTATTTACTTAACAAATGAGAGCCGTTTTTAATACTTTGCTGCATAGACTTGAATAACTGTGCAAAGAGTGGTGCACATCGCTGTAACATGCGCTGAAAACACTGCAGGTTCGTGGGATTGTGCATGCATGTGATGGAAATGAAACGTCTCTCTGTCCGTGGTGCTGAAAGAGAGTGCAGGCAAACGCAAGATTCAACGGTATCCAGATTCAGCACCGCGGACAGCTACACGGGCGTTAAAAGTATGACAGCGCTGTTTACAAAAGCACTGCAAGTCCTAAACGTGCAGTACAGTTGCAAATAAGCGTCATATCGCTTCATTTATCCCCCCAAAAATAGACACATGCAGTGTGCTAGGGCCCTTGCTTGCAATAAATAAAAAAATTCTCCAAAGCTGCCTGGATGTTGCGTTGGTGCTGACACCGAGCGAGCTCTGCATCTTTAAAAAAAAGAAAAAAAAAATCGAGAGGAAAAACGCACAACCAGCTCAGTATAACTGTAGGATGATAAGGACTACCTCTTTTTACTTTTGGAGAGAGCCAAGCCGTTAGGAGAGCATTCGGCATCAGCTGTTCAACACTGGTCTCTCATTGCTGGAAGTCGGGCTGAATCAGTCACATGACAGAACTGGAGGCTGAGATCTAGAGAAAAAGGCACAGCATTTCGGCTTGCACCGCCATACTGTATTTTGAGCCATATCACATTTTTATTGCAACATTTTACTCCCGCTCGGTGAGTACATTTCCAATGGCTTTTTTGTAAGCATTTTTTTGTCTTTTTAATTACCCCTTTTTTGTTTTTCCTCCTTTTGCTGGTGTTTGAAATGAGCATTGACATGGTGGTTTTGAGCGTTTTTCACATCCAGGCTTCAAGTTTTTAGCATGCAGTTATTCTGATCGAGGGTGCCAAGAGGGTAAACGGGTGCGTTATTGGGCTTGGAGAAAGCCTTTACTTGCTTGCAGTTTTGTTTCGGGGGTCGAAACCAAGCAGGTTTTGTCAGTATTGAGATTTTTCAAACATTTATTGGTGGTTTTGAAACATTTTTATTTTTTGTTTCTGTCGACTTTTGCTGTTGCTGTGCTTTGGTTTGCATTTTGCAGTGTTGTTTGTAGCCTTCGAGTTTTGTGATTTTGATGTCTCGGGGAATCCCACCGATCAAACCTTTGCTTTTACTTTGTTCCTCTTTTCTTTATGAAGGAGTCATTTTTAAACCCGATGACGTTTTAACGTGGTACTTTTCTTGCAGCTGAGCTCACAGGTTTGTTGTTTTTGTGTTTCTCTTTCTTTTTTTTTCGATTTCATTATACTTTTGCTGATAGCAGTGTCAAATATTTTTGGATGTATCATTTTTTTGAATAGATGATGCTGGGTGGACAAGGGGAGTTTTGATTCTTGGGGGAGTTCAATGCGTTTTTGTTTTCTGTATCGCCGAGGATGAACAGACATTCTCCTTTTGCAGGTATAATAAGAGTGGATGAGTGACACGTTTCTAAGTACCTTTGTGTTTACAATAAAGAATAAGGTGACAGAAATATGCACCTGTGGCTGACTTGTTCTTTTGTGAGGTTGGCCAAATTGTTTACTAGAAGAAAAAAAAAAAGGCATTCTTCACCAATGTTATCTGAAGGTTATCTGATGGGATCTATTTGCCTGTAATGCTTTATAAAACTATCTGACGGTGATCAACAATTCAAAAGGGGTTTAAAACCACACGCAGGTCGTTTGACCACAGCCTTTTCTTTGTTTTGAGTTCCTCCTTACCAACAATCTTCAAGAAGCTACACACAACTGAGGAGCAAATGTAAGTAGCTACTTTACGGTCCCTTGGGAGAATATGGAAGAACGACTCTAATGATTTTTAGACTGTATCTCAACTCCATTGATCACTATAGACAGCGTGCAGGGAGCGAAATAACAATGACCTCGGATGCGATTCAATACCAAGTCCACGGCTTGGAAAATAATATGAATACCCACTTTGCAGTCTTTCTTTGGCTAAGTCTTGTGCGACACTTAAGTGCCCTCCTTTTGCTGGACAAACTCAAATCGGCTTTCATAGGCCTAGATTCACAAATACTGTTGGATTTGCCAAATCTGATTTCGCAGAAAATGAATAGAGCCACTGCCAGCACTAAAAGAGGGCTTACAGTAAATTAATCCTTCAAGAGGCAGGTTTAACTTCAGATTATTGATGTGCTGTAGGAGATGCCAAGGCTGGTAAATGGATATTAGTTCATCCCAGGGAGGAGTGTGGTTTCTAACTGTATCACCTGTGTTTGTACTGCTATCTAAATATTTCCTGTGCCTTGTTAGTTTTGACAGCTAGCTGCAGGTCTTCTAAGCCAGGGCGAAATTGCTGTGTCCATTTCAATGTTTTCAGGGAACAGTCCCACAGTTAGCATTAAACGAGAGTCTGTAGCCAAGAAGGCAGGAAGTAACTCCACCAAAATCATGTTCATAAAGCTTGCTTGTCTTTTTCCAGTCATTCAAAATTATAACTCTTGAATTGATCCTGTTCTAAAGATTAGACCACAAGCCTGTAATGCTGTTGATAGATAGATAGATAGATAGATAGATAGATAGATAGATAGATAGATAGATAGATAGATAGATAGATAGATAGATAGATGGAGAAGGAGAATGAACCATTAAGTCATCATTCATAGTATTATTTCATGAGATGCTATGACAGGATTATTATAAGTGCAAGCATGCTCATCTAAACTGTTGAGCAGAATACTGATATGGACTGAATCCTCAAAATATTAGGGACGCTATCTTTTCATTAAGTGAACAGACGAGGTGAATCCAGGTAAAAGACTTTATTGATTCCCCTTATTAAATCTGTGTCAATCACAACGGAGGGGATTTAGATAAAGAGGAGCAGACAAGTTAAAGAAGGAGTTTTGAGCCTTGAGACAATGAAAGGCTTGCGACTGAATATCAAGAAGGTGTCTCTAATGTTTTGCACATTAAGTGTATGGATACACTGCAGGCCTCTTACTAATAGAGTCGTCATAAAACACCCAGGTTCAAATAGGTGTATTGGTGTGAATTTGTCACTGTTGTGTCTGTAATGTGTTGAGAGGTGTTTCTGCCATGCCGATATGAGCTCCTGGACATCTCTCCTGCTGAGCATTATGATAGCTTGTATTACGTCCTGCGGTGTTGTGTCTCCCCTCCAGGCAGGTTTCCTGTTATCTGGGCCTAGCCAGACCTGCACAGGAGACTTACTGAGAAATATGATAGCTCATGTGTGGAGATACCTCTGCTCCCATGAATAAAACATCACGAAAGAGGAAGTTGTATACACTGAGCATGTGCTTAACTGTCGAGCAGGTCTGTGTGTGTGTGTGTGTGTGTGTGTGAGAGAGAGAGAGAGAGAGAGAGAGAGCATATATGCAAGGTACGTTTAATTGGAATTTGTATCTACCACATTAAAACCATACATATAGACTTCTCAGCGTGAAAGGGTTAGACATATGGAAACAGAATTAATATGCTGTGTAGTGAGTCCTCTCTTACACATGTTGCACAATTACTATGGCATGTATTAATTCAGAATAGCAGAGCCAGTGACACATGGTGTAACACGCAACAACAAACAGATTCTTAAAAATTAATTCGATCATCCTTCTGACCCCCAGTCCGACTTATTTAGTCTCAATGTCAGTATACATAGACTGAATTTACAGAATAATAGGGGCGACCTGGACAGAGCGAATCCAGGCTAAAAGCCATCATTACATGTTGATTTGCCTTTTCAAATGCATGCCAATTACATAGGAGGGGCTGCAGGTGAAAGAGAAGCAGATGAGTAAAAGTGTTTTAACCTTTGAGACAATGGAGATTTGGACTGTGCCAAGTTTGCTGCAACTTAATATCAAGAAGATGCCTCTAATGTGTTGGATATTCAGTGTAGATATAATGCAAACTATAGATGTTAAAAGGTTACTGAGAGCAGGAGGGCGAAGATTAAGGCTAAAACGACACTTTTTACTGGCAGGCGAGGCGTATACAAAGGTTCAGGGTTTATATTTTGCTCAGTCGGTTAAAAAGTTACAATCTCACGTGGTTTCTGACTTAAAATTACATAACATGAACTGGAAGCATTTATTGTATAACATTACCAGGTCCATTACAGGCTTTCCTTCCTGACGTATCCATTCGACACTGTAGCTGAATGATAATATACTTTTTTTTTTTAATGAATCAGTGTAAAACAGCCATCGTTGTAACATTGTGCACCTTAACATCAACAGAATGTATGGACCTCACAAGGTGGCTCATATAAATAGAAGGATGGATTATATCTCTACACAGCGGTTTAAAATGTAACCGATGGACCTTGTTAATTCCTCGCTCATATATTACTCCTATCTTTATAACGTGGAATACAAAAGAAAAGAAAGACATGTACTTTTTACTTTCTCAATGAAGCATTCTCTTCCTTCTCTCCCTTTTAGCAGATAAACAGCTTACCTTTGGCATGACCCATTCTACTTAAATGAGCGTTAAGTACTTTACTGTCCTTTTCTGAGCTGTTAATTTGATAAGTGAGCGGATCTCACACTTCATATTCTGGGCAATTAAACCCATATCTGAAGAATAGGGTCAGGCTGAATGACTTTCCAGTGTCTATTATGGGAACCATTTGAGTTATAGTGCATCACTTAAATGAGCCCTGAACGCTGACAGTGTTGAGACCCGCGCTGTGTTTTCAGAAATTCAGATTAAATCACAGTTTTGACAAAATTATATTTCATTAACATGTGAGCATTTCACTGGTAACAATTATGTCTTCTTTTGAGTCGCAGGGACATTCAGATATGAAGAAAAGCTAGAAAGCACGCAGACTTTCTTTTTTCTTTTTTTTTTTACCAAAGCAGTAGATGATTATTCTTTTATTTTATGTTTTTACCTTTTGATTAAACTCCAGAGAGAAAGAGTGCAAACACCGAGAGAGAGCAAGAGAGAGAGCAAGAGAGAGAGAGTGTCATTGACAGCACTGTCAGTTCACTGTGAATAAAAAAAAAATACAAATTAACCACTAATTACTTGCATGTACCTCATATTTTAAACCAACAAATTCACAGAGGGAATATGGCACATAAATTCATAAACTGTGGGATGTTTTCTATCTCAGTCCATCTATCATGTTGAGTTTGGGATATAATTCTTTCATCGACAGTGTCCACGTTTGGGATATAATTTCCTTTTCCTCTAGACCATACAATAACACTATATATCAATAATTATAGACCAAATTCAACGTGATCAGCTCCTTGATGGAAGCATGTAGGCTGGATGCTGGTTCAGTATTTCGTCTGCTTAGACTTATCGCCAGCAAGTTATGTGTCCCCTGCAAATTTCTAATCAGACTCGCCATTAAAATGACAAAGAACGGCATTATATGGGATCAAAACTTTCAAGATTGGTTTTCACAGTGCTTATGGATACAGTGCTATTATCCCTGGGCTGTCTACACTGTTTTGTTAGACAGTATAATATCAACATTCACCTCATGGAACCAATTTTCAGCAACATCTCCCCCAAGATTAAACTGAGATTTTAGAGAATGGCTTGTCTCACTAGGAGTGGGCAAGCTTTGTCATTACACTTAACTTTTTTTCACGTACTAATACATCTTTTTCAGATCTGTCTGTTGAGCATCTTCATTAAAGTTTCGCCCCCAGGCATTTAGCTGATTCCAGTTTCTAACCTCGTCTGTTTTACCCAAATATAATGGCAATTCTGCAATCTCAAACTGTACAGAGTAATAGGAATGCAGTAGACATGTTTTGGCCCAATGCACCCCTGTTGTTGGACGAAGCATCATGCAAGTAACACATATATAAACCTGCACACAAATCATGTGTTACCCTTCCATTTGGGCAAATTGGGAGAATTTACTAAGTCTTGACAAGTCATTTACACTTGTTTTTGAATTGCAGAGGCAGTGCAATTCAGTCAAATATTCCTGCTTTCCAGACTTGTGTGTGCAGTTTGTGTAAATAGCAATGACAAGCTCCACAGCCCATAATAACTTTAGAAAACACATCATTAGCACCTGATAAAATGCCATTTCACAGAGGCAACACTTTAATTTCTGCTTTAGAAAAAATCTTCATTTTTCTTAAACAGGTGAAAAATCTGCCGGTGGGATGAGATAGTCCTGGTTGTTTTCCAGTGCACTTTCACCTGTTTGCGGACTTTTTCTGGCAACAAGGATAAATATGCAGAAACAAGGCAGACTAAGGCAGATCAGACCAATAGTGTCAAGAAAATGACACTTGATACCCCCAGACAATCCTGGAAGCAAGTTGATACAAGTTGAAACAAGTGGGATTATCTCATTTTACTGGCAGATTGTTTGGAAAGCAAACAAATCAGATTCTAATAAGGTGTAGATTTTTGCAGCGCTCATGTTTTACTTTACTTTCCCAGGCTCAGATGAGCTCGCATGGATCCTTGAAATGGATTTGTGCGATTTGTGCTATGGTCATTCTTCTATGGAGAATATAATGAGATGTCTCGCTGACATTTTTATCCTCATTAAGTTTAATTGTTGTGAGTGAAATAACTCACTTCTCATTCAGTATTCAGAATACTAGCTGTGCCCGTCTCAGTTAAGTGCCATGAAAATGGTCTTATAGTCTCCAGGGTGTGGAGAGATTTCACAAAATCTTTGATTTTACTGATGTCTTCCTCACAGACATGCACTAATAAACATAATCGAGAAAGATTAATTATCAATACAATGTAAGAGGGCAAGTTGATCAGCAATTTATACACAGATCAAATAGTCATTTTGTTATTTGCAATTAAACATGCACTGCAAAAAAAAATCATTTAGTCTTATCTTCAGTGTTAAAACCTTTTTCTTTTTTTTTTAATCTCTGTCAACCCCACTCTTTTCCAATCTAGTTTCACTTGTTTCGGGAACTATTCTGGAAACAAATACAAACATGCTGAAACAGGGCAGAGTAAAGCAGATCAGCTGACTTGAAGCAAAAAAATGACACTTGGTTCGGGAAAATACCGGAAACAAGCCCGTTACCACTGGAAACGAGTGGGATTATCTCATTCCACGGACAGATTATTTATTTATTTATTGAGAAAATAAGATTTTAGGACTCAGTTTGAGACTAACTGACTCGTTAAGACGGAGTTGCTGACTGCTGAGAAACAACATGTGCATGTAAACACAACGGGTGTAACACTGTGCATGGTAATCTACCATTTAATTGGGCAATTTGTGTCCAGGTTTGCAGTCGGGGTAACTTGATTTGTTGTTATTAGAGAAGTAGTTCACAGTATGGCAAGTAGGACACAAGACTCCTGTTGTACGCTAGCCTCTGTGCCTACAACAAGTTTTGCTAACCACATGAAATAGAAACTGCCGGAACACCACTGCTTTCAGTTCAGACCAAAAAAACTAAGACTTGATCCGTGCTTCTCGGACACATATCTGACATGCCTAAGTGGCTGTGTGATGTTGAGTGAATCCAGGAGAGAAAGGTAAACAAACAAACTAAAAAAAAAAAAAAAAAAAAAAGGGAAAAAAAGAGGGGGGGGGGGGGGGGGGGGGCGGGGGGGGGGGGGG
>OMLB01062471.1:8541-36071 GCA_900302555.1 Myripristis jacobus | reverse complement strand
CGCTCTCAAGCTGAATGATAAAAACACTGACCAACTGTCCAACACTGACAGCCAATTAATTTATTTATCTTTCATCATTTATTCTTTTACTCTAATTGACTAGTAGAGTACCATTAAACATTTGAAGTTATTTGATATGTGGCACAGAAGAGCAATCTGGGTTATTTCTTTTAATAATCATACCTTTATTTCATTTTTTTTCATATTTAATTATTATTATTTTTGTCATATTTTATAGCTTGAGATCCTCTGATATGACCTATTGCAGCTAAATTAGAATTTGGATATAAATTACCCATATGTTTGACAAGCAAACACAAAGTGTAATGAGTTTTAGTGTGTGCGTGTGTGTGTACGTGTGTGTTTTATGTGCTATAGGTAAGGCTACTGACTCCTGATTCCTGATACCCAAACTACAAAATGCGTGTGGCTCAGCTGCAGCGCCGAGCCCCGCTAAAAATAACAAACCAATACAATAAGCCACGCCATGATTAACAATATTATAAAGATTTCCCATTAAGAGAGGACAGGGGTGAGTAAATTTTTTTATAGAAAATCCTCTTAAATTAACGGCTCAAAGCACGGCCATGGCAGCGAGCTGACGTTTCCTTTCCATTACATTATTAGGATTATTGGCAAGCGCGTCCTGATAGTAAAAATTGAGTTACTTTAAAAAATTTGTTCAGTCAAGATGAGGACATTTCAGTCTCCAAATCCAAGTACAGCAAATCATGTGACATAACTGGGCGTTATGATAAGGCTGCCCTCTGAAGTGGGGGAGAAGCGTTCCCATGAGATAAATAAATAAATAAATGAATAAATAAATAAATCTAATTTGCTAGTTGAATATAATAAAGCCTTATTATGGTGCACTGGGCCATGAAAAATACTCTGTGAAAAAAATCTGCAGGGAAATGTTCTGTGACAACAAGCCAAA
Source organism: Myripristis jacobus (assembly GCA_900302555.1). Taxonomy (NCBI): domain Eukaryota; kingdom Metazoa; phylum Chordata; class Actinopteri; order Holocentriformes; family Holocentridae; genus Myripristis; species Myripristis jacobus. The sequence goes on along the minus strand of OMLB01062471.1, from coordinate 35,134 downwards.
AAAAAACAAAAACAATACTCAACACAAAAGTGCTTTATCATGTCACTTTTAATTTACTGCCATCCATCTGTGTATCACTTTATTTTGACAGTCCACTGTTGGCTCTTAAAAAAAAAAAAAAAAGTATATATTCAACACTGTATCAGCTGACTGTCAGCATGACATACTCCAACGTCAGCTATCAACAATCAGAGAGAATAACTGGGTTAGAGGACCTGATGCACTGAATTCACATAGGACTTTCATACACGCAGGAGTGTGTTTGTTCACGGGTGAATGTAAACAGATACTGGGTTAATGAGGTCTGTTGATTGGGGTGTGAGATGCCCTTTGTAGTTTAGGAGCGGTGTGCCGAAAACATGTTCACTCTGTGTTGAGAAATGAACATACAAAGTCAGTCAGAGAGTCAACGGTGGACTTTCAGAATAAAGAGTTGCTCCCATGCCGTGTTTCCCAGCTTCTCCCTCTCAATCAAGTATAACTGGCGTTCATTGATGTAGTGTAGTGATGCATGTTGCCCGCCTGGATCACACTCTTGTGAATCACCACGCCCACATTTTTTAATTATGTGCTGCAATCCCAGTGTACTCATTCCCATAGGCAGATTTGGCTGGAAACCGGGCGAGATGCCTGATTGGCCGGTTGGGAAATTTTCTGCTGATGCGTTCACGTAAGACAGGTAAACAAGCATGGCAGCAGCCGTGGAGAACTGTGATGTGAGCTAAATTTCCTCTGTTCTCGACCAGGGATGCACCTGAACCCCAATCCATATTCGACAAGCAACGTGTAAAGGCTTTCTAATGATCAACTTACCCTTCAGGGCATTTTTCTAAATATTTGGCTTCATATCATACATGCAGTGTCTTCACAATCTGGGTTTACATGTGAACCGTCACAGTAAAGCAATAATGTAAAACCATCCGTAAACTTAATACCACGACACAAAGAACATAAACAACAGGCATACCAACTACAGAACTAAATAGGGAACATGAGCCAATCAGCAATGAACTGGGATGAGTAAATATTGCCCAAAAGCATGCTGGGAAACTCCACCTACTGGCATTCACTCAGATGTTGGTCACTGACAGAGACAGAAGTCCATTTTTCCATTTTTTTCCACAGCTAGATTTCTCTGGATTTGCAGAACACACAGTCATTAGGGCGGGTCTCCTAAACCTATAAGCAGTATTTTCAGTCATTCTTATATTTCTATTCTCTGTGGTTAAAATGCAACGATTAAAAAAAAAAACAAATATAAATGCAAATACAAACGGTGGCGCCTCCACATACCTCTGTTCTCAACAAACTTTACGGCATCGATAAATTGAAACACAAACAATTAGCCCCTCTAAAGGTCACTGCTGTGCGATGCCTGATTACACAATCAGTTTCCTGCTGTGATTAGGTTCCCGCTGACCAGTGGTCTTGGGCCGTAGGTGGGACAGGCGCTGCCTTCGCTAAGTCATCCCATGGAGATGTGGCCAGACCTCATTGAACTGCAGCGTTGACTCCCGGTGTCTGGAAACCAGGCTGGCATGCTTAACATTTCCCAACGGAGAACACTATTTTGCAGCCCGTGTGTCTGTGGCATCTAATTCCTGCAACTATCTCCTAAATGGGGCAAATTTTCAAAACTTTACCGAGCAATCCCACACCATTGTTTCATGTGAATAATCAACACGCACTTAAGTGTCAAAAAAAACGATAGTAGTGTTGCATGTCGTCATTGCGCTTTGAAGTCCTTTCTCACGCTTTGAGTCTTTCCTGGTGTCACAGCGATGTGTCAGGAAGTGTCGTCTTATCCAGGCAAACCCGATGATTCACAGGCATGTGTGAGGGGCTCCTCCTTGGCTGGGTGCATGAGCCGCTGCAAACACTATTAGCACTCTGTTTATTTTTAGACAACCAGTGCTGATTGTGTTGTGAGTGTTCCAATAAGTGTTGGGGAATTTTGAGAAAGTTTGCCGGGTTGGAGGCATCACCCGGGAAAGGTCAGCAGAAATTAGAGGAGTGGGAGGGACCCTTAACCTTTCCCTGCATTGACTGACAGAGAGACAGAAGTGGTTTGATTGCAGCCATTGTGTACTCTTGTGTGTGATGATAATTATATATCCTGCTGTTTGCCCAGCTCCATACATATTTCATGAACTAATGTCATGGTTTTTAGAGATAGATGTAAAAGATTTTTACTGCCCCACAGCACAAAATGGCCATAATATATCTGCGCAGGGTTTCATAGGGTTGTTGATCAATAGCAATGACACAACCATTATTTTGCCAGATGCAGAGATTTCTGGCTTTCAGAAACTTTCTTGCCCATACTCTCCTCGCTTTGGAAACTTTCCTCCCACACACACAGACAGACATATTTTCAGCTGCTCAAAGATGGAAGATAGCGCTATGAGCGAGTGACCAGCATCACAACGCATTTCACTCTGAAGCCAAAAAGAAATGCAAAAAAAAAAAAAAAAAAATTGCATTAGTATTACTTTACATCCTGATGTTTCACCTCTTTGTTCGAACTGGCTCTGGGCTCTATTTACCTGTCTTGCTCATTAGACTGTGAAAATGTAACTTTTATGTGTCTGTCCACCACAGACTAATGAAAGCTGCGCCAGAGGCCAGCCGATGTTGTTGTTGTTAAAGCCACAGATTACTTAATGTCCATGGAAGAGAGACGTTTGTAAAATAGTTATGATAAGAAACAAACTACAGTGGAAAAGAACAGAGAAGAACAGAACAGATAAAAAAAAAAACATCCGAAAAGGGCAGAAAGGAACAGAACAGAACAGAGCAAAACCAAGAAGAACAGAACTGACAGAATAGAGTAGAGGATGACAGGACAGAATAAAACCGTGACAAACAGAACAAAACAATGAAGAAGAGAACAGAACAGAGAAAAAAAAACAGATAAGGGCAGAAAGGAACAGAACAGAACAGAACAGAAACAAAACCAAGAGGAACAGAACCGAATGAAACAGAACTGAAGAACAGAACAGGATGGAGCAGAGGACAACAGAACAGAAAAAAAAACAAAAACAAGAGGAACAGAACAGAAAAATGAAGAAGGGAAGAGAACAGAGCAAAGAGAAAAGGAGAGAGGAGAACAGAAGAGAAGACGAGAACAGAGCAAAGCAGAACATATGACACAAATGCTGAAAGTGTGTGTGTGTGTGTGTGTGTGTGTGTGCGTGGACGAAGTTACTGTGTGCGGGGGCTTTGGGCAGCTCCGAACCTCCTCGCACACGACAAATCAATCAGACATGTCGATGTAATGCTGAACTCAAACAACACGAACGCAATTATTTCTCAAATTTATGTTTAACGCATGAGGCGAATATTAAGGAATTATGAGCGGCTGTGGCACCTATATCATTACGCCTGTCGTCAGAATTAGGAGGTGGCGGCAGGGCTGCACAGTTAATTTAAAAATAATCAAAACCGCCGCACTGACCTCAGCAATTTCCAAAGGGGACTTCAACTAAAAATCAAAGAGAAAAATGTGTTGCATCGGCCTCCTATACAAGATACTCTCGCAGCGAGCATATTCCCTGGACGGAAAACCATGTTGGCATGCTTTTTTGGGAGAAACTGTTTCATTGTGCAGCAACCAAAGCAACTATAAGGATTCGGATCTCATTTCTCATTGTTTGTATTTTCCTTGTGCTGAGCAATCAAAATAGAAAAAGCTTTGTCTACAGTTCATATTTCAAAATGATTGCAATGTGATTTTATTTCGTCAATGGTGTGCAGTTTTAGTCGGGAAACATATATTTCTACTTTGATGCTATTATCATCCGGAGATATGGGAACGCGGTGCAGTTACAGTTAGGGCCACTGAGCAAAATATGCCATGAAGTACAGAGAGTACATGCAGAAAGAGAGGCTGTTTCTGCATGTACTGTTCAAAGAGAATTCTTTAACGCCCGCGAACGGGGATTTGTCTCTGCCGCATTCATTGTGTAGCAGACCCAGCAACACTACAATCATGTTTTGGCTCTCATATTGATTATTATGAGGCCCCATATACCCTGGAGATGCAGTTTGGTTTTGACAAACTTGCTCCCGTCGGACCCGTCCTGGTAAATTCAGCTGCACATGAGATTCGCTCGCTCTTTAGCCTCCAGAAATCAGAACTCTGATGCAGTGCGCTGCCATCTTTCCCCCGAAACGCCCCGATCAAGTGTGGCTCTCTTTGTGCGAGAAAACATGTTTTTTCTTTATTTTTCATATTGTTTTGAAAGGGACATTCAATTTTAATCAAAGTGGAGTGCTTTCTATCGTATTCTTTCTCATCTCCTGTCTACTTCACACGCAAGCACGCTTTCATAAATAAGCTCCTGGGTGAGAAAGCCATTACATGTCGTCCGCGTGCTGAATAATGGAGTTGGTGGTCGTCGGGTGCGCTGGTCATTAATGTGTTCATTACCGGGCTCATTCTGGCCCCGGAGTGGACCACGGACACACCAGTCAAATCAAGCTTCTCAGAGACAGTGCTTCCTTCGTTACTGTGTTGGCTCAGTCACGTCCCAACCAAAAACACAAAGACATCCAAATTAACTGAGCTAATATTAACACAAAGGGTTTCCTGATAGATACCAAAATGTAAAAGTTACAACAGAATTATACCCACAACTTTGGCGTTTTGTTTGGCGTTTACACCATAGACGTTCATGCCCAGTTCCCAATCTATTTGCTGCTCATTTCTGATTTTTTTAGCTGACTCGTCACATCTATTTCAGGATGTAACATGTATCTGATACCAATATGAACTGGCAGCGATGTCAAAAAGACACACGTGTAGAGCACCAGTAACAAAAGGTGTCACAACATTTCAGTAATGATATGCGAAATATGAGTTTTGACTGAAATGAGGTGTAAGTCAATATGCACATAGATGGATAGATAGATAGATAGATAGATAGATAGATAGATAGATAGATAGATAGATAGATAGATAGATAGATAGACAGACTGATTAGGAACAATTAACAAGTTGCACTTTCCTTTAAAATTCAGATGGACAATTCAAGAGACCAATGAGAGCATGATGGGTGGATCTCATTGCTCCCTTTTTCCACAGAAAACATCAATGCCAGTTGCAACTTCCATTCCGGCATCTTCTCTATTTGCACAACAAAATCATTTGAACAGATTCAGAGCGGCATGAAAACGATGCTCTAATGTTAGTGTGTCCTTTATCTTTTCCACGATCACGATTCAAAGCTTGATCTGGTTTGCTTTTGAGTTTATTGTCTCCCCCTGGTACGGAGAGATTTCTCAGAATGTGAATGTTGACTGTCCGCCGCAGTCTTTTGGCAGGCGATGTGCAGCGATGCAGAGTGATCTGACTGTCGGCCTTGGTGGATGCTAGTTGCAGCTCGATGCTCATTGGACTTTACATCTCCTGTGTCAGCTACGGTAGTGTATGCTAATTAGAAACTAAAAAAGGCCATCCAGAAATGCAGCACTCAGATGGAAGTGATGGTACATAACATCAAAACTCGAGTGCAGTGCAGTAGGCACTGGAAGTGATTTAGAGTGAGAAGGAGCAGAGGTGATGGAGAGAAAAATATCAGGCATGTCTATGCTGCACTGCTGAGCTCCTCAGAGAAATGTGAGGCAGTAAACACTAAGCTGCCTGCAGCTCTGTCATACATATTATTGGGTTTGGTATGAAGGGAACCCAGGCTTAATCCTCTTCAACTCTCCAAGGCAAAGCAAGGAATCAGCGTACATTGATAATCACATGACAGTGTTTATAGTTTTATTAAAGCAAATCCACAAGTTTACCACCAGGAAAATAACGCCGTGCGATAAGTGAAAATTAGTATTGAAGTTATTTATTGTTCTGTCGTCGCATGATTTTAAAACATTGTGTCATCTGGCGAAAAGGGAGTATCTTATTTTAAAAGACAGATTCCACAAGACAAGCCCATTCACCGGGATTATTATTGCATAAAACTTGTTATTACTCTTCCAGCAAGATAAATAAGCAGGATACATCCCTCCATGAAAAAGCTGTTTATCTATCTATTGTAAACTCCCTGGGGCCGGTGTGGCAAGGCTAAATGCCCTGTCTGTCATCCAATTCCCAGCGATGCTTTGATCATTAGGTGACCTCTCTGCACACCACACCCTCCCCCGTTCTCTGTGCTGTTTTAATCACATGACGATTCAACCGGCGCTCTATCGGCATTAATAATGCAAGTTGACAGATATTGTATAAAGCTGGCTATGAGGTGTCACTTGGAGCAACAAACAAGTGAGGAAACGGATGATAGGATAAGGCTTGAGAGAAAGAGAGCGAGGGAGAGAGAGAAGGAAAGAGCATCAAAGGTTCAGCCTCCAACGTCACCTTCAGTTATTTTAGCACTGTACTTATTTGGCAGATATAGCCCCCCCCTCCTAATCCTCATGGATGACATTTCATGTGTCACCCTGTTATTTTTTATAGCACATGCTTGTTATTTACAGATATTTTTAGAAATCATCACTCATTTAAAGTAATCTTAACAGACTTTGAGCATGTAGGATGTAGAGATGAATTTCATACTCAAAATGCAAAACAGTTGCCATGTCAAGCGATGACAGTTGTCGTGCCGCAGCTGAAAAGCAGCTCTGACGGTGTTTCCATTTAAGGCTGGCAGATCGACCCCCAAAGCAACAATCCCTAATAAGAATTTATGTCATTTGAGCTTTTGAGCTCATTCTGTATATGGCACTGAAGAGTGTGTGAACATCCATCCACCGCTGTGTCATTATGGCCCGACTTCAAGGCCGCTGTGTCGTCTGCGAGTGGCCAAAGGAAACGCAGGTTCTCATTCCAAGTGCGACAAATCCATTTAAGATTGTTTTTCCCCTTGAAAGTCTTCGGTCAATACTGCAGTTCAAAAGGACATATGGCTCTATTCTCAGATGAATAGCGGTTCACATAAATATATAGATAATCTGAGGGTCTGACTCTGCCTCATACCTTTTCAAGCAACTTGTTATGTGCTTTGCTTTCATACTCGCAATCATTTTGTGAGAGACGTGTCAGGCTGATGATACACAGTCCAGCTGACATGCAGGTGGTTGCTTGTAGTAAATAACATTTTTACCGTTGCTATGTCACCAAACCCAGATGCAACACCAGTTCATGATTTTCAGTGGATGGAACTGTGGCTGCATGCAACAACATTGCATGAAAAAGTTTCAAATGTAACCCCAGCCTCAATTTTTTCAAATGGTAAACATCTTCCTTTGAAATGAAACACTTGCAAACACTGTCGTAAAACCACAGCTAGTACACTGGTATTAATTTACTATATGTTTTATTTCATGCTGTCGTTTTGTCTTTATTTCTAATGCAGCAGGGATGTTATGTCCACTCTGTAGTGTTACATATTAAGCCATGTACTTTACAAATTTTAGTTTAAGCAGAGAAGAAGTGTGGAGGGCAGGAGACAGACTCCATAAACCTCTTCAGCTACACAAAAGACAGCGTGTGCTGTCAAACTGTCAAAACATTTTACTTCAAGGATTGTGATCGGTCCACTGTGTAAGGTTCTCCAGCACTTTTATGTTTGCCGGGTTGGGTACGCATGTGTGTGACTGATTGCGCATAGGTGTGTGTGTGTTTGTGTTTGTGTGCGTTTAAGTTCACGGGCATACACACGTGCATGTATGAGTTGCATGTACGTCTGTGTGTGCATACAACGCGTTTGTTTGTGACAGAGCCTCAGACTGTGATCTATTTCAGTGATGCGTGCAGCTCTTACAGTGCACGTCAATAGACCCGATAAATGGAAATAAGCCAGAGTGTTAAAAAAAAAAAAGCTGCTACCCTTCATGAGGCACAATGACGGCTTCATCGCCCAGGGAGTCTCCTTCAGGGTTCCCTTGGGCTCCAACTGGCAGAGTGTAATTTTATTCATTCATTTATTTATTTATTTTTGCAATTGCTGGTCTGACTAAGTGAACACAGTTTAGTTTTACAGAATAGTTAGAACTAGCAGCCTTAATATATGTGTGTGTATGTGTGTGTGTGTGGTGTGTGTGTGTGTGAGAGAGATAGAGAGAGTTAAAGAGAAATATCGACCTGTTCATCAACCCTGTCTAATTTTGTCTGTGCAGCTCTTCCCTTTCCTGAATTATTGAGACATCAAGTGAACTTTTGTGAGAGGCATGGGTGCCAGCAAATATTGAGACTGTTTTAACTGTACTTCACTATTATTCCACAAACGCTATGCAATTAAAGGGAAATGAAATGAAGGGCTGTAATGAAGCTTTCTATTTACAGAGGGAAAGGGTGGGAGCCATTTTTAATAGACACCATATGCAGCCGGCCTGTTAAATAAAGCTGTTGAACATTCAATTTACTGCACTAAGACATGCGATTTATTATTCTGTCTCTATCTTCGTCTGTGCAGGACTACCATGCTAGGATTTGTTTTGGATTTATATGTGTATCAGATAGAATATGAGATGTCTCGTACCGTCCGTATTGACAGAGTTGCGGCTCTTTCAGCCCTTTTGGGTTATTGAAATTCAGCCATTAAATACAGGGGTCTGTTAAGTCTCCTTTGATTTTCGGGAACTATGCCCTTCGCAACAAGAGGCTAGTTGATTATGCACATTTTAAATGGAGAAAAATCAATCTGCTTGTTCTGCAGTAACACCTAGTGAGCTCTGCTTTTGTTTTGCACTCATTCATGCTTGTAAACGAAATGTATGCATTTTCGATTTTGCACATACCTGCTGCAGGAATTTCTCCGATCCATAACACCGAAGAGGAGATAAAGTTGAGAGTGACTGCTTCTGTGTACAAACCTGCATACAACATTCAAACATTAGTAGTCTGACACAAAGATTGATCCTCTGAACTTCCTAAAAGCATGAATACTGTACTGGGTGTTTTTGTTGGATGGGGTGCACTCACCAGGGTAGGAAATTAACTTTTGTACAAGGGCTTTTTTGCCCTTGTGAAATATATTTTAAGCGAATTTTGGATAATTTCCAAAGCCGTTCTATCAAATATTGGGAAATACTTTAGTTTTCCTCACTCAGCTGTGGATTCTTTGGCAGCCATCCTCAGCCCAGGGCAGACGACAGAATCAGCTACTGTTTTGGTTTCATTTGGATCTGACTCACATCGTGACTCAGGTGGTGTTGTCTTTTTTTTTTTCTCAATTAAAAAAAAAAACAACAACACTCCACGTTGGAACTCAAGGTAGCTGGTGAACCTGCTCATCAGCCAGCTAATGTGGTAAACAACGCTGGAGGGAAGAGGGTACGGGGGTAAACAGGTACAGATAGCCGAGCTGTCCCAGCCACTTTGCAAATGCAAATGCGGAGCAAAATCCAGCGGAGACGCTGAAACAGAGCAAAATAAAGTAAGTGAACTGTTTATTTTACAGAGGCGTTTAACTGCCCTACTCATCCCATTTCCAAGTACAGTTTTGCATTTTTTACAGGCACCGTTAATTTCCTGCATGTGCCTCCGTGTCTTGGAGAGGCTATAGAGTAAAAAAAAAAAAAGAGGGTGATGCTCCCATGGACACACAGACCTTTTCATTATGAGAAAGTAACAATCACATCTCAATTTCGGAGTGCATATTGCTCAGATGAAAAAGCGTCTAACCAGAGTTATTCTCCAATGAGCTGCACAGTTCATCTACATACTTGCATCTGCCAGGGTACAGGTAACTGACCCTCTGCTAAACACTGAAAGCCCACAGTAGATGGAGGATGCTGTCACAAACATCTGCAGAGAGAGACTCGGGAAGAAACAAACACTGAAATCAGGAAGTTTTTTTTTTTTTTTTTTTCCCCCCTGCACAACTGTACTGCATCTCCACTGCAGGGATAGAAGACCCAGCCGCTAAAAGCACCAGTCCAACCTCAGTAACAACTAAAGCAATTTGGCTCAGACAGTTACTTCTCCTTTTATTGTGCAGAGGGTACCGCTACCGTCAGTCAGCAGGAGCACATCGACTCACCAGGTGCAGTGTGAGAAAATGCAGCCAGTTCATCAATTATTAAATTATTGCTCTGGAGGCACAAAATTCGTTTTTTTTCCCCTCCAAACTATTGGGAGATTGCTGTGATGCCTTAAATACTTTCGACACTGCTGAAAAATCTCCATCTTAACAAGTCATTTATTGCGGTCTCATATCCATGTTATGAAAAAAATTCTTCACTTCAAACTAATGAAAAAATCTACCAGTGGGTTGAGATAATCCCAGTCGTTTCCAGTGACAATCGGCTCTTAATTTGCCCAGAATGTCCTTAAATCAAGCGTCATTTTCTTGAGACTCGTGTGCTGATCTGCCTTATTTATGCTTATTTCCAGAATAAATCCGAAACAAGAGAATCTGCACTGGAAACAAGTGAGATTATGTTTGTCCCACTGGCAGATTTGTGCGCTTGTTTTGAAGAAAGAACAGATTTTAAGGCTGCATATGACACTGAATGACTTGTTAAGATGGAGATTTTATTTATTATTATTATTTATTTTTTTTTTTTTTTGCAGTGCAGCAGCAACAGAGGTAATGTCTACTTTTACGGTGCAAAAGTTCCACATTGAGCGCAGGAGACCCACAGGATCAGCAATTATTTTCAGGTTTTCCTTAATGTCAGGCTTCAACCTGTGACGGCGTGTTCCTTTGACTGATTGTTTCTCTGACAGCTGTAATTACCCGAATGTCTTCAACCGGCGGACGCGGTACTTCACACAAGCAAGGGGCAGACTTTGTCTCAATTAGCTTTTTCTGTTTCATCTCATCTACCCATCTCCGCGACGCACACCTCCGTGGGAGTGACAAAGATGTTTGTACCTGCGATACACAGCTGCAGTATCAGTTCAATCCTTGGCACGACTTTGAAGATTAGTCACCGAACCATGGAGAAGCTTTTGAAGTGTTGGGGATTCTTTGAAGTTTGTGATGCGAGTTTTTCTTGTCGATGTGCCACACTAAGTTTCTGCTTGACAGATTTTACCTTTGAACATTTGGATTGACAATTACAGCGAGGAACAGTCACAGTCATGAGCATAACGTGTCTGAGATTACATCATCAAAGTCCATCTGAGGTGTGTTTCAACCCGATGTGTTCAGATATCCTACAGGTCCCTTCAAACAGATCTATCAATGTTGTTTTCTGTGATTAGCCTTTTCCTCAATGAGATTATGACAGAAAACTTTATAGCAATCTGTGTACTTTCCCATATCGTCTCCAGGGTGCACGTGTGCCTTTCTGCGAATTCACCCTGAGAGACATTCGGTTGATGCGTGACTCTTCTCTGACCAGTTGTCAGTATAGTAGTAAGCCACAAAACAGTAGGTGCTACAAAGTTTGGAACAGACAAATCTTGTATTTTTTTTTTATTTTTATGCCAAAGTAAGGGACCCTGGCTCCATCCTGTTTCCAGTCCAGTATGAAAAATGAAAGAGGTCTAAAATGTCCAGCGGTCCAAATGGGGTCTAAGCGATGCCCAGCGTTAATACTGACTCTTTTCCCTCAACAGTTGCTTTTGTATTTATCTCTAGATTATCTAAGATGGATTTTGATTCGCTTTTGAAGCTGCTGTGAAAACACCTGGCTATCTTTAGCCTGGTTGAAGTTGCTCATGGACGTCCACAGGCGAGTTCAAGACCCGAGTAACATTAACCGACTGAGTTCGGCTGCTCTTTTTCAACACGGTGAAAAACTGTAAACTCATAACGGCTGTGTCAGTTTCTGAAATCACTTACTTTACAAAGATGATCAGAGATGCGTTAAAAAGTGGGGAAATCATAGCAGTGGAGACTAGATGTGCATTACAGGGCTGACAAACACATCACTGTAACAAAGGGCACGTTGTCAGACACATTATCTGCACAACTGTAAATGCAATAATTCACCAAAAAGTGTATTAATCTCATTATAGGTTATTTCAAACTATACTCCCCGAAAAGCAGAGCGATTGGCAAATCCAGAAGAGGGATAACATGACGCCAGCGCTTTACAGGTCCATTGCGTTTCATAATCTTATATTGTTTTGACACGTTACAGTGACATCAGTGGTAGAAAGTGCAGAGGAACATCAACCAAAAGCAGAAGCACTTTCAAACAGAGATTCTGAGCTGTTTCCTCCCATCGTTTTAAAAAGACAAGTTGCAGAGAGCTGCAGATTTTTTTAAATGGCTGTTTTCAACTTCTTATCCATTTTGTAATTTTCAAGGCACATCTGTTATTTATGAAACAAAATTACACCGGTAGGGAGAAAAGGAAGTGTGGAATTCTGACCACAAAAAAGTTGAGGCACAGCCAACTTTTGTCATGTAACAAGCTTGCTGACTATCCTCACTTCGGCCAAGTTTCCTTGGTTGCCCGGCTCTAGAGAATAAATGAACTTCAGGTGGATTGTGTTACTCAGTGTGAAAGTACAGTCAGGGCATGTTCAATTCTCAGCCGTGTGGAAGTGTCAAAACAGCAGAGAGGAAGCTGGTCTTTGCTCTTGTTGTGTCCAGCTCATCGTGCCCTGCTAAACCACCAGCAGAAATATGTACGCATCCCCAAACTGGTGGTGGGTGAGATGCACAAGCCTCATCATAAAACAGCATTGGGTTTCAAGGCAGGCGGTGCTGCAGGCAAGGACAGAAGCTGCTGGGCAAGGCTTCTGCTGACACATAGGTCACGGCAAGGCTACGAATAGCTCCCCAGCATCGCTGCACAGCACCACCAGAGCAGCAGAGGCGATGCCTTTTAGCAGCAGCGTCTTTGAATCTGTTTCAAGAGCAGAGCATTCAGCATGCATATGAACAGGCCTCAATTAAAGCAAAGCGCTCATAGAATGTGAAAAATAAGATTATAATGATTGCATTGTCCATATAATACCCCCCTCTTTTCAGCACAGTCATTCTGTAAATGAAACCTCTGAAATTTGAGGTCATTTAAATTCCACTGAGTTGTCGGCAATCCTTTGAAGCCGAAAAATGGCCTGTCATCTCTTTACAAAACAAGAAATTGAGCGCAGCGCCGCTCTCGGGAGTGCATAAATAAGAAATATCCTTCTGCAAACTGTTAATTGTGAGGAGCTGACAACAAGATCAAATAAAGCATCCCCTTCTCTGATCCGAACAAAAGCACATTCCCTCTATTAGGATGTTTTGGATGGGCTACCATACATTCTGTAGCTTATGCTATCTGTTTTCAGTAGAGTGAAACATCTCATTATCTTTAAAGTGTGGATTATTGCTCCTAATGAAGAGTTGGGACTTGATTTTACCTCTCCTGCTGAGTAGATGTTAACAAATGCTAATTTGCCCCCATTAAAAATTTGTCCCAGCTGCAGCTGCAACTTGGAGGACTAATGATGACACATCCGGATTTAATGAGGGAAGCAGAGCGGTCAATGGGCAAATACATCAGACCCATCACATTAGAGCATACTCTTACAGCATTAAAACATGTTTGAACACTTTGATTCTCTTTTCTGTACCTTTGCTCTTTCCTGCTGTTTCTACCTGTGGTTTGAATGCACCGTAGATAGGATAGTCACTCCTGTTTATTTGCTGCACTGATAGTTAAAGCCGTACAAGGCAAGATTTCATGTATATACACACACCCCTGTTATCATATTATAAAGTGGTCCTGCAGCTGAGAAAAGTATCCCATCCCCTCTAATTGAGATGCCGAGGGCTCGCTGTATTTGCTCAAAAGACATTCTGGTGTCTTGTATGGGCAGTTCTTTGCTCACAGGGACTGACAAAACTTGTAAGCAAAATACAAAATTGTCCCCTGGACAGCAGTGAGAGAGTGCTCCATCCGAAGAAAGCTATCTTTTGCCTCTCTCATCCCGCTGGTATCCTTTGGTGTAAAGAGTTCATAGACCAGTCGGGCTGGTAAACACGCGCATGCTGACATCAGATTACAAGATTTCTGTTTCCAGCTGTGAATAGTTGTCTAATTCAAAGTAGCCTGATGCTGCTTTAATAGCTGAAGTTATATTGCTTGTATCAATTGCCTTAAATGTCTGTTCAATGTGTAGTCAGCTGATAGATGAATAATGTCAAATCAGCAGGAGTGGAAAGTAACCAAGTACACTGAGGGCAGTTCTGAGGTACTTTATGCTCCATTTTTTGAGACGTTATATATTTAACCGCACTACATTTCACAGGGGAACGTTATACTTTCTTCTGCATTACATTTATCTGACAGCTGAAGTTACTTGTTACTTTACAGAATGAGCTTTTCCATCTAAAACATCAAGTCGGATTCATTGTGAGAGTGTAAACTCACCAACAGTATATGGAGCAGTGTCAGCTCCAAGATTAAAACACTGGAGCGAATCATTCTTTGCAATGGCTACCTCACCTTTTTATAATTAAGTACGTGTTACTGCTAATACTTCTGTCCATTTCTATAGGTAAAATTGTGAATGCAGGACTTTCACTTTTACTGGAGTATTTTTCCACTGTACTAATGCTATGTTTAAAGGATTTGCCTGCTTTTGCATATCAGAGGCTGTGGGACAGTGATGTAGCAAATAAAACTGGTAGTGTGGTTAATATCTCGCACATTAAATTCAAAAAATGGCACATCAACAATGAAACTTGTTAAATGACTCTATTTGGAATCATAATGAACATGCATGGCCTAAGCATCTCTCTGTCTTTTTTTACTCTAAACAGAGTTATGACTGATGTTTTTATCAACACCCTAATTGCGTTTGCTAACTCGGGAACAGATGTTGTTTGTCTTGCTTACCATTTTAAGGAGACGGAGATATCCCACTGTACCATGGAAAAGAAAAGCTTTCACATATCCTGTGGAGCTGTGTCCTCTAGTAGAGGGGAAGCTCGCAAAACAGTCTGCACAGTGGGTCTCAAATCATATCGCATGTCGGTGCTATCCTTACCAATCAAGCAGGATTAAGAGCAGACAGAGATTGATCTATTATGTGTTTTACGGCTCACTGTGTTTGACCAGATTAGTTCCAACATCATGCAGCTGTATACCACCGCAGAAAGAAATTAAATCTTGTCATTGCGGTTGATGTGTTCCCCTTCCCATCACGAGCAATAGACTCCTCCTGGACAATCACAAATTCCCCTTGTATACCATCCTGGGTATGCCATGCTCCAGCACACATGGGTGTCTCCCACCTCATTTTCCCCTTTTCCCTATTGCAGGTGAATGGGGCCCATATGAGAGATGGCCCCATTTGCATCTTAGCTAATTGTATCATTGCTCCCGGCATTCCAAAAGTCTATTAATTTGGCGAGAAAAGACAGAAGGAATGGAGGAAGGAGGGGGGAAAAAAAAGGAGAAGCTGCAAAGCATAGCCAATATTTCTAGTGAAATGAGCTTTGCTGCAGGTAAGAGGAAAAGGCCCTGCTGAAAATGGCTGTGGAAGTGAGGTGCTTTGAGATGTATGAGGCACTCAGACTGCTGCAGTGTCGGCTCGTGACAGAAAACACTCTCAACACATTACAGGCCGGGGTAGTGCTGCTTTACCAGAGATAAATGATGACTACATCACACGACCATAAATAAACTATTTTCAATTTGGATTCTGCACATCACCATGTAAAGGTCGCCGATGTGAACAGCCTGTTTTATGTCGTTCTGCAGGAGTCTTACAGTACTATTGTTGGAGCGAGCCGCTGTAAATGGGTAAAACTGCAGCCGTCTACTTAATGTTTCGGCTCAAACTTCAGTCCTCCACCGAGCATTAGGGATGTAATGATTTTCTACTGAAACAGAAAAAAAGCAATTCTGTAGTCCTTGGTTAACTGGAGCGTACATGCATTGTCTTCTCACCGCGCTCACATTTTTTCAAGCTTGACGCAAAATCACAGTGAAAACAGCAGAACATTAAGCACCGCTTTTGATTAATAATAACATTAGGCCTAATAACTGACTTTTCCCCAAACTGCATACAAAGGCTTTCTGTTGCTGGGTCGGGCAGCCTCTACAGCAGCCGTTCAACTTTTTTTTTTACGCTGAATTGTCGTTATACGTTTAAAGAGCCTCAAGAGAGTGAAGCCTGACCTCTGATGGTGAACAGGAGGATGCCTGGGCTTCGGTGGCAGATGATGTCACGGGGCGGGGACGTCTTTGGGACTTAATTAAAAATAAAAAAATACAAATTTGGAATCAGTTATATTTTTCTACAAACTGTGTAAAAGGTACACCAACTTAGCATCCCTCCCTACAAAGCCAAAATTCTGCAAAAGTATTGGTACAGCAGGCAGAGACGGAGGTAGAATGTATATACGTGATCATTTTTAGGAGAGTAATTTTGATGACATCAAATCTAAATCCCAGTTATGGCATTTTACCTTTTTAATTCACCAGAATTTGTCTCTTAAGGCAGTATAGGTATGAGCCTCTGACCACTCTGCACAAAGCTACCTGCATCTCTAACAGAGGCACTGTGTTGACTTACAAATGGAGGGAAGTTTGTTCATTCATTTGCATTGCTTTCCCGAGCAGCAAGCACCTTTTGACACGTTTTAAGACAACTTTTAAATGGAAGAGATCTTTGAGTCAATTATTATACTTTTTGCAATACACGGCGGCAGCACCGCCGGGAAAGGTGCACGAGGCTATGTACGCCGCCGTTTCTTTTTTTCTGTTTCACTGAGCAGCTTCTCCAGCCTTTTTCCACAGCCCGTCAAACTGCCTTGCCAACAATCAGAGCAGAGTGGCTGAGGCAAGGAGAAGAGAAATGTACAGTGGTGGAGTGGTGGGAAATTACACAAGAAATCAATTCAATGAGTTCCCTCCCTCCCAAAAAAATCTCTATAAATCAGGCAGGTGGCCTCTTCAGACCCAAACGACAACCTTTTAAGAGCCTGTCTACCAAGGCACAATGCATTACACAGCTTGGTAGCACTTCAGTAATACGGCTCTTTCTATACTAAATCCTGTCTCGGGCCGCTGTTTTTCCAGACAGCCACTATATCCCAATACAGCAATACTGTCAACCCCTTAGCCTTCATCTTGTCCAGACAACTTCATTTTTTATACATCCAAGGGATTGACCTCTACTGTCTTCGTTTAACTCGCCGATTTGATGGACACGGCATTATCTTATTAATGGCTACTTTTGAGCATTAGCTTGTGGTGCATAATCATGTACGAGTGCCAGGACTCTTTCTAATGCCAAGGGTTTCATTCCAAAAGGAGATTATCTACCTTTTGAAAAATGTGACACCCATTTTGACAAAATTATTGCTGGCATGGACATAAAAGCCCGCATGGGAAAATATGAAGTTATTATCTGTCTTTAGGCCTTCACTGACAGAACTGCAGTATTTCAGGGGATGTAATCATTTTTTAAACAGTGGGCAATGAACACGCCAGGGTTCATTTTTCTTCTAATGTGGATGTATCGCGGTTTGAATGAATCTGTTCACTTGTGCCGTTTCTCGAACGGACACATATACCCAAAACAGTTACTTTAACCGTTGTATTACAGCACCAGCTCGAGCCTCTCAGTTCTGTGTTGTTTTCCCATGTTTCTCCTCATGGCTCTATCACTTCATAGGATGAGAAGCTTAATGGAGGCTGTAAATAAAGTAAACAGCAAGGTCAGCAGGAAAGCCGGTGATGGAATAAATTAGTCTCCTGCTGTAAAGAAAACAACAGAGGAGACAACATGAAATATAACAGTAAGGAGCAGCAGAGGAGAGGAAGGGCTCAGTGACCGTAACCCACTCCTGATTTATCTGACGAGAGAAGCAATCTAATGCTTCTCCACTGATTTGTCATGTCCTCCGTGCCCTGTCCACTGACATCAATTTGGGTGGGTGTCAGATTGTGGGCTTAAATTACCGTTAGATGGTCATTATGAAGCTCATTTGAGTTAGTGTGTGTGGGCATGTGTGTGTGTGTGTGTGCGCGCGCCGCATTAATTTTCCATGTGTGCTGCTGATAAATGTCAAGGCCACTTGAGCGACAGCTAGCAGCGGTTTATTCCCACATCCCACACCCATGCGCTAAACAACACGCAAACGCACCGATGCAAACAGGGCGCCCACAGGCCCGAGGAACGTCGCACGGCCGCGCTCGGCATTGAATAGTTACTGGAAAGTGAATTGCATTTGACTGTGGGTGATGTAATGCCAAAAAAACATGTGCTATCAAGTGAAAGAATATGTGTTTACCCATGAGTGAGCAGCCGAATGTCTAGCATAATCTCAGTCTCAGGTGTAATGGATGCCTGACAGAGAATCTCTCCTCTGTAAATCACATGGCTGCTCTCTTATTTCCTGGATGACTGGACAGTTTCCTCCCTCCTCAAGGTACAAAACAAGCGACCTTAAGAGGGAATTTCACCGTCGCTCAATGGTGAATTATATCCTTCCGCTGTAGTCTCAACATAATCGCATGCCATGCAATATTGAGCTGAACAAACCCATTATAGAATATCACTTCACAGTAAAACTATATAATGTAATTGCAGTGATACTGAGGCCATAGAGTGTGCTTGTCTGCCTTGTAACGATGTACAATCCCTTGCAATGGCAAGTTAACTTGGATAAAGGATAATGAATTCTTGTAAAAAAAAATAAATAAAAAAAGGTTGTCTGTGAGAGAATGTGTGCATGTGTGTGTATGCGTGTGTGTGTGTGTGTGTGTGTGTGTGTCTGTGTGTAGTATTCCAACAACATCAGTGTTACCTTGGTTACTAATCCTATTTACCGAGGATTGGATCCATTATTCAGATTCTTCGTCTCAAAGCTGAATAGTTGTTATCACCGTGTGTCAGGGACAGAGACGCAGAGGAGACAAATATTGAATATTCAGTATGTTCTTCACAATATTTCACAGCACTTAATGTACTAAGTGTAATCCATTTTACAATAGAAACTATAATGAAAACCTGGAACACTACACCTATAAAAACGACATTATGTGTCGGCACTTTTTTTTTAATTTTTTATTTTAATGTTTTTATCAATGAGAAAAGCAGAACGGAATATCACAAAACCCTTCTTGTCTGCCTCCTAAAACACTATGTTCTCTGCAAGGGAAACAAAAAGCTTAACTAATATAGAAATATGAATTAAATGTAGTGCATAGTCTACCTGCCAGCTGTATCACACAGAAGCTGATAATTCTGCAAGCATTTTGAGAAATATTACACTCAATATGAAACGAAACTTGCAAGGATCAGTCATGAAGCAGCATTTTTTATTAATTTTGCATTAACATGAAATATGCCATCTATCTATCTATCTATCTGATGATACCAATGATCAAAAATAGAGAATGCATATGCCAAAACTTGTATTGTTTGATAGCACGCCTCCGTCCGGGCCAAATATCACTTCCTTGATCCTGCAGCTAATCATCTTTCATAATAGATGATATTTAGGTTATGAAAAGGTCACTTCGAAATGATTGTTGTGAAAGCATTAAATTGCTGAGGCTAATTTACGCTGATAACTTGACAGCGCCAAAAAAAAAAAAAAGTCTGAATAAACTGTAACATGAATAACAGCCTACGTACTCTGTGATCAGTGAAATGGCACACAGCATTAGGGATGCAACAATATGGGTATTGAGATAGCAAGGCTTTCCCCTCAGATGCTGACAGCTTCTCTATTCAGTTGCTCATAAAGCAGAGGAGACTGCTACAACAATTACACAGCTCTTTCCAGTCCTCCCAGTGAGCTATTTCACCCGTGCCAAACAGTGGCTCTGGTGCGCATATGGATAAAATGACCGCTGACCTTGAATGATAAGGTAAAACGACAAACCTACAGGATTCGCTACTCAAACCCAAAGCGTGTAATCCCATTTCAAAATTGATGTTCTACGACTTACAATCCCATCGCAAAAGCAAACTATGATACTAACACTGTCTTCTCTTTAGGTAAGAATTAGCTGGGGTTGGCCTGACCAAAGACTCTAAAGCCCTGTCCCCCCCCTGTCCCCCTCCTCTGTCTGTGTCCCAGGAGGGCAACCGGAGGAGAATGACTGGTAAGACTCAGACCAGCAACGTGACCAACAAGAATGACCCGCGATCCCTCAACTCCAGAGTCTTTATCGGCAACCTCAACACAGCCATCGTCAAGAAGACCGACATAGAGGTCATCTTTGCCAAGTACGGCAAGATAGTGGGTTGCTCAGTGCACAAGGGTTACGCCTTCGTACAGTACATGAGCGAGAGGAACGCCCGTGCGGCTGTGGCTGGGGAAAATGCCCGCATCATAGCCGGACAGCCTCTCGGTGAGTCTTTTCCTTCCTTTTCGTATGCTGTGTTCACAATATCTTGAATTACTTACACCGCAGATGTCATTAAGAACTCATGAGGGGCCAGTATAGTGGTGTGCTAGATACACTGCAGGCATACTTTAACCTTTGCACTTCAAAAAACTTTCCACTTGAAATATGGCATGTTCTGTTAAAGCCTGTTCTTTGCTAGAGGAATGGATTGTCTCTCTTGGGAACATATCATGCCTTGGGCATCTCTCAGACTTTTAGTTTAGAGCCTCCCTTGGCTCTTAAATGCTGAAGTGTCTGTGTTTGTTGTCATGCTGTTTGGGAAAAAAAAAATCCCCGCTGAATCCATTAGCTGATCCACTACTGAATGTTAGCACAGTTTGATTTTTAACATTTACCAGACAGCAACTTGCTAAAGTATGTCAAAGTTCTTGTAGCACACTACTCTGTGCGCTGGCAGAGCAGAATATGTTAATGACAGCATGGGATGCAGCTACAGTATGCTGTGCAAGATCTTATTTTATACTGTGTATTCGCTTTGGGATGGATGTTTTTGAGAATGCTGAGTGCACATTTATTTTGCCCATTGTCAGGATGAAAAATATTTATATACCAAGCAGAGTATCGTACAGTGTTTACAAAAATATCTTCATATTCTAGGAGTTTTAGGAGGGCTGTTGACACTATCTCTGGAAGGATGCATGTTTGACCGCCCTCTGACCCTTGAGGTGTGAATGGAGAAGTAGTCGTGTCTGTGAATAGCATCATTTCGCAGCTCACCTTGCATAGGAAGCCTAGAGGTAAACTGCAACTGTACAGCGGCTTTTAATAAGAAGGCATTTAGCCTCACAATGATCATGTCCTCATGTTTTATGAATGCGTAACACTGAGCAGAGGCAAGAGACCTTGATTAAAACGAGCCTGAATTATGTTTAGCATTTCAAGGCTGGGAAACATGGGAATGAGCCAGAGAATGAGGGAGGAATGTGCAGACATTTCTGGGTTGCAGTATGTTGTAACAAAAAAAAAAAAAAATCAGAGCATGATGATTAAAGGGAGTGGTAAATTATTATAATGTGATGCTTTATTGATCCCTGACTTTATGTTTTCCCCATGCAATGGAGGTTAGAGAGCTGGGTCAGCTACAGAACAAATACAGAGTCTCCATCAAGGACGTTTCAGCAGCACACATGTTTGCTAATGTGGGATCTAGCACCCGGACTGAAAGGTCTGACGGTCTGAAAAATGATCTTTCTAACCACTAGGCCCCTCTACAGCACTCCTTTATATCTTCAAGGCAGATGTATCCTCTGGTAAAAGAAAAGAAAAGCATAACCAAAGAGATACTGATTCTGAACCGATGTAAACAACCTCAGTGTGGAGCGAGCAGCAGCATCTTCGTGCAGCATGAAGCAGGAGAACTTAACGACAGCAGATATAGAGCAAATGTAAAGATTTCCCTGTGTCTTCTGCATCAGCCGAGCAGGCTATCTGTGTCCCCGTTTTCTCGGCTGCATTTATCACCTGTAATGTCAAACCAACAGCTCCAACCTCTTCCAAAATCAATCTGGCCACCGATAGGTTCGAGTGGTTTCTGCATTTGCTTTGCTATTGTATTGTGCAGGAGATGATGAAGCTGTTTATAAGGGCCTCTTAGTCTGGACGGATGTTGAATGTGAACAGTATAGCAACTACTGAAGCCAATCCAGTCCAGTTTATTTATGCATTAGTTAGTTAGTTAGTTAGTTAACCTTTATTTAGCCAAGTAAAATCCCCTTGAGATGACCAAGAGATGCACATAACATTTAACAGGAATAAAACAACATAAGGACTTACATGAACAAGTAAGAAATACATCCAAGAGCGTGTCAGCTTTAGTGCAGTCGTATGAATAAGATTGTTGTGCTGCATAATTTGCATCCATATCTCCCTACTGCACCATCACAATAAAGAGACTAAGAAAACATAGACACTATGCAGTGTTGATTACTGATGGCACTTTAAGTCTGGTGTCTCACTGGTATGAGAATGTGCGTTATGTACATTTTAATTAGAGTATAAACACAGAAATACACCACGTACTAAAACCCAGAAACATGACCATCTTCAGTCAGAGCCAATACCACCGCCAAGCTCTCTGCCATATCCATAATAACAGTAATAGCGATTTATTTTTTGAGGTCTCTGCAAATCATCTGACGCTCTCCTGGCGCACGCCATGTGTGATTGCTTGTTTTTGGTTGAGAAAGCAAACATAATCAAAAGTATTTTCATTACTCCAGAGTTCATTTCAAACCAACCTTGCTGCAAGGCAATTCTGCTCTCACGGTTATCACTCAATCTACAAGTCATGTGGCGGGAGTATTACTGGGAAATACATCCTTAATTGGCAATTAAGGACACCCTCAATCTCATTCTCACAAGTTGACACTGCATTTTTTTTTTACACTGAGATGGTGAGGAAATGATTCAGGCACGTAATAATTTTGGGTTGAAGAATGACCTCTGCAAAGAATTTGTCTTCGTGTTCTATAAACTCTCATTAAACTGTTATTACCTGCAAGTTGTTTATGCCTCAAGCCCGTAGATGACTTCTAGGCGAGCTAATACGGCATGTCATTGAAGAAATTGCATTCAAATATGTCGATTCTCCAGCCACTGCTGACCGTGTTTGTTGAGATTATCCACCAAGCAGAAAGGGAAACAGAAAATGTTGTAAAGGCAGAGGTGCATCGGGAAAGGAGATATTTCTGATGCCAGTGGTCAGTGGGAAAAAAAAAAAAAAAAACACACAGTGGAATAATCATATCATTCTGTGGCTGCACACATCCACTACTGCTCAAACCCACTGGTGATGACTAATCTCCACACTCGATGATACACAAAAGTGCCAAAGGTCATAGGCTGTCACCACTGCAGCATATGAGTGTGTCACAAATTTAGTGTGTGTGTGTGTGCGTGTGGCGGGTTGGTGATGCGCATGCATATGGATGAAATACAGCTGATGAATGAATGCATAAATACTGTAAAAACACAGCTGGCAAGCACACAGAGGCTTTCCTCCCTTCTCTGCTGAGTGAAAAATGGATGCTCCATTACCCTATCAAATATGAATAGGAGTTCATGAGATCACATCTAGGATTCCTGAACAAGTGTGTAGCGCACTGGTTACTAAATAGCGGTACATGCAATGCCATTCTGAACGGGGTGGGAACTGTATCTATCTGCAGGAAAATTGGAGATATGAGCACGCTCGAAAATAAATTATTCTAGATGTGCTTCGGATGAGCGGCCCTGTCGAATGTTGAGCCTCACTGGGCAAACTTTATATGTCTGTGTCTCTCCCTCTCTGGGTCTTTTACTTTTTGGTCTTCTTGCAAGGTTCAAGTCCAGTTCAATTGAGATCTTCATGTTTAATTGGACTCCCGCTTCATTTATGTCTCTCCTTATGAGCATTTATGCAGTACAGTAGCCCCTTGGGGGTCACATGGTAGGAAAAAAAAGAATAAATCCGTGGTTAATTTTGTACTCTTAGTTCACAAATCTGTATGCTCAGGTTCACAAACACATTTTTGTACCCTTACACTGGAAACTGCACTGTCAGATTTACAAAACTGTTTTGTCTGACAAAAGTTGTAGGAAGAAAAGCGTGAAATACACACATTAAAGTACACAAAGCACAAATAACATTATATAGCATCGGTTCAACTTGGGAGAACAGTTTACTGATCTAACCTACTATGAAGTGCTTATTTGCAAAACAGGAAATGCAAAAAAAAAGAAAAAAAAAGATGCTGGAGAAGCCAATACTGCCCATGCATCATACTGCAAATCTGATTTTTTTAAAAATTGATATCATTTGCAGGAAAAGTGGTTTGTGCATGTCAACACAATTGGAAATATCACTTTTTTTACTATTGGTTTACAAATATTAAGAGTACAGATTTGTAATTTGATGGTGCAGTTCATTAATCTGTGCATACAAATTTGTAAATTGAGAGTACAGATTTCCACATGCATTTTCTACTGTGTGACCCCAGAGGGATTGTGTAACAGTGATTTAAAAAAATCAACCAGCCAAGTATCGTTTTAGTGTAAGAGATCACAAGAAACAGAGTTATTAAGACGTAGCAGTCGGATATAGCTATCTGAGGTCCTGGAAATGTCCAGCATCTGTCCTAAAACATGGTGCATTAGGGGCAATCGTCTTAATGTCTAATTCATATCGGTGAGTGTTGCCTTCCCTCTGGCCATGAGCTGACGGGGGAAATTCCTCACTGGTGACATGATGATGGCTGGCATCCATGATACTCAAATGCATCTGAGCAGTTGCCTTACCTCACTCACAGAGATCTGTCTGCTGTTTCTGTATAGTTTCACTCTTCACTGGGCTCAGTGGGCCGCCACCGAGACAAAGAGCAACAGACTTTTTGCCCTGAGCCGTCCCAGCATGCACTGAGCCTCCAGATCTTGTTGGTGCTATGATGAGAGTCCAAATCCATATGGCACACAACAGCACAGAGCCCATATGGTATCTGAGCATGTCATGCAACCCTTTGCACCCAGTCGAACTCTGGGTTCTGAAAGACTTTATGAATAGTTTAAGACTGCAGAATAACGAAATACTCCCTGAATGGTTTGATGTATTTGCATTAAAGGCCTTTTGATACGAATTCCTTTTGCCCTGTGTGTGGGAAGATGAATATCCATCTTCTCTTGTTTTTCCTGTCTACAAAGGCGGTTGTTTCAACTATGCCCCGATGTGACTCAGTGGGCTGGTGTGTGTCTGCCTGAAGGCGCTGTACGCGTGTGATTGGCAGGTGGTGATTGAAGCTCTGATGGAAAGGACACTGAAAAAAAAAACAGCATGTTTTTTGTGAAAGAGGCCATATATGAACATACAATCCTCTGTGCAGCTTGAAGGAGACGGTGAGGGAAGTTCAGAGATAGAGAGCGAAGGGGTAAAGTAGAGAAAGGTTAAGAGTATAATAGAGAGAGAGAGTGAGAAGTAGCAACATCCCTGGAGAGTCCGTCCAACAGCAAGCATGTCTGATAATCTCCCCTCTGCTGACTCCTGTTGTGAGTGACCCGACCCTCCCGAAAGAGATCTGCATTCCCTTCCACCTGGAAGTTTCATGGTGAAGGTCCATCACATTACAATATTAATGACCACAGTGAAGGATAATGTGTGATGGATCACCAATCATACTGCCTCCAAATGGCATTGGCAAGAGTTAGGCACATAAATAACAAAGTGATTTAGATGCAAAATCCATCCTAAGCGGATTACAAAGGCAGCAGCACTGCAATCAATCGTCATTTTGGGCCAACATGATGCATAGCAAGCAGCACAGGACACAGAAAATAAACCATATTGGCAAGAAGGAGAGGCATCAAGTACCATGGTTAAAAAAAAAAAAAAAAAACAGAGGGAGAATGAGCAAGAGGTGCTACTTTAAGTGTGGCCAAAAAAAAAAAAAAAATGAAACAGCTAATGTAGCTTGCATTGTTGCGCCAATTTTTTTTTTTTGTTTGATGGTATTTTTCGGCAGGACTGTTTTTTATTAACTGGCCAAAAATGGATTATAGTACATGACATTACGTTGAGATTTTTTTTAGTGCGGCTATAATAGTGATTAATAGCAGAAAATATATTTTTATCGCTGTCATTATTGCTGTCTCCACCTACACATAAAATCCACAGCTGAGGAGAGCAAGTTCATGCCTGACTCCGGCGACGTTGAAAGGCACTACAGGAAATTTTGGAGGACGCAACTTGAGTAGACGTATGTGAGCCCGGTTGGAGGGAAGCAAGATACATAAAAACACAAACATACAAAACAAACATTTTAGCCACTGGATTCGCCACTGGAATCCAATGCATGTAACATCACTAATAGAGTGAAGTAAAAGAATAATTGTCCAACAATATCCCGGGGTGAATTTCCTCTTCAGTGTGTGTCTAAACCAATCTCCTTCCGTCTTTCCCACTGCACCGCCATCTTTCTAATTCTCCCATATCGTATTCCTCATTAGCATTCATTGGCATGTTTTCACATTCGAATTTGCATAGATAATTCAAACTACTTATACAATAACTGTGGCTCAGTCGCTGTGTTCTGAATGCCAGATCCACAAGCATGAAACAACCGTGAGTGAAAGGCCTTATGGGTACTGCAGTATGGAACTGAATGGACCAGTTCCTCCTGATCCACTGGACTGAGCCGTGCCAGGGCAAACCCCAAAAGGCGCTCTCTGTCTTTCATGTCGGCGTCTTTGGTTGCGAGGCTTTGACACTCTGCTCAGTGTGTCGAGGCATGTGTGTGTGTGTGTGTGTGTTTGCATATGAGAAATGAGTGGGCTTCAGCAGGATTTAACCAGAGCA
>OMLB01062470.1:0-10725 GCA_900302555.1 Myripristis jacobus | reverse complement strand
ACACGATGACATCATTTGTGCTACATTTAGTGTGGCCCTTGGCCTGTTCACAAGGGAGCATGGAAAGGTTAGCACTAGTAGTAGCTAGTAGTAGTATTTTTTATTCAGTCATCACATACAATATAATAAGTATAAACAGTACATACAATATACAATCTGTTATGCAATAAGCATAAACAGTCTAGACAGTATACTACAAATTAATTAAGAATGAGAGTTAAGTAATGACTGAAAAGACATCAGGAGAAGCATAATGCTGATATATGACTGTCCTACATTCTTACCAATTTAAGCTACCTCCCAGAAATAAAAATAAGTAAAAATAAATAAATAATCATAACAAGCACATCTCAGCAAACACTGGCAATTTCCTGCAATCCTGCAACCTGCATTTGATAATAAATTATGGATCAAATGTGACTTGACTGTGAAGTAGCCACATTCAATAATTCAGTCTGTGCTCTTCTCTTAAAGATGAAAGGTGTCCTGCGCTGAACTTTACATGGTGACTTTGTGGATTCAACCAACAGGTAATGACATGGAAAATACGACAGTTAAATTGTTATGAAATTGAATGGTTACATATGCTACTGGTTAAAGGACAGTACCAGTGATTTTGCATGTTTAACATAATGTCAGAATGCATAAACTTCATGTTTCTGCTGATCTTTTCCCAAAGCAACCAGTCATATTTCAGAACTCCAATATCATTTTTCTTTTAATTCCAGTAGATGTGAGTGTTTATACCTGTCTTACCAGAGAAGCCTGATGCTGGCAGGTAATTGGCTAATTAGCAGGAAGTGATCACACCTGTTGTGGCGGTAGATTGGTTGGCAGATCTCTGGCAAAAAAAGCAGCACATGCACACACACAGCTTCACTCTCTGTGGACCTTTTGCTCGGTTGAAGTTGTTGCTATAACATCATGTGGCTTCTGCTCTTCATCTGCATCATCAAAGGTAGAGAGTGATGCATTCACAGTTTCTGCTCAGGAAAAATGATTATCGCATGGATTTTTTTTTTCTTTTTTCTTTTTCAGTTGATGGAGCTCCTATAAATGACACCCACAGTGCTGCTTCTCCAGCCACAGGTCTGTACTCTGGTTCGAAGACTTATTTTTGGTTTCAGTTTCCGACCAGCTTAAAAAAAACAAAACACTAAATGTTCAATTTTCCACAGGCCCTAATGTCTCAATATCTGATGCAACTTGGACAGCCGGTGTACAAACTGTGGAAGGTAATGTTTCAGCCTACATACAGAACATGAAATAGCAAAATCCTACTATTTTGATTAGAGCCATGCAAAAAAACAGATACAGCAGAGTAACAGCAACACTATAGATTATCTTTAACCCCATGAACTGTAATGAAATATGTATCATTTATGCTCTTCATTTTCAAACAATGTTATGACAGCAACATTTTAGTGCACTGTTAAATCAGCCATTGTGCAAATTCTATTTTAAGCCTTTATAACCTGAGCAAATGATGAGAGAAATGACCCGATACGAAGGCAAAAAAAAAAAAAAAAAACAGAAAATGAATCCCCAAACAGTACATGAAAATTAAAAATTAAAGTGTTTTTAATTATTGTTAAATTAACCATATTTATAACTATCTATATTTGAAGAACTGCTAAACTACCTTTTTTTTTTTTTTTGGAAAGACTGACCAAATCAGCAACAAATGACCTGGAAAAAAACATAAGCAAGAAACCTAGCCAATAAATGACTACAAAATTACCAATAATTAACTGGAGAAAAAGCTGAAAATAACTGGACAGCTACATTTATAATTCTAATTACATATTTAAATAACAAGAGAAATGCCATATCACTGTAAAAAAAAAAAAATGCACAGAAAATTGCCTTATTTATTTTTTCAAGCATGATTTGTTCAGGTGGAATTAAACCTTTCAAAATACAGGAGCCCATACTGAGCCAGTTCATCACAGCTTCTCAATGTATACTTTATTAGTCCAGCCAGTTCTTCAGTAGGCTGTATCATACACTGTCAGTCAGTTCAGTCATGTATTGCAGTGTACTGGGATTAAAATCCCGGTGGCAGCTCTTTGCCTGTACTGTCTACAAGAGGCAGCGCTCTACCCCCTGACGCTGGCAGGGAGTCACTCCTGTTGTGATGGTAGATTGGTGAACCAGCCCAACCATCTGCTCTCACAGCTTCATCCTTTTTGCTCTCAAGTTGTTGCTCTAACAACACGTGGCTTCTTCTGCATTGTGAAAAATAAAGAGTGACTCATGGATCTTCTGTTGAGTAAGGATGATTTATCACATGGATTTCTTTTTCAGGTGATGGTGCTCCCGTAAATGAAACCCACGATGCTGCAGTTCCAGGTGCAGGTGTGTATTCTGATTTGAACACTTGGATTCATTTTGGATTTGAAGTTTGTCACCCAAAAAACTAAAATGCCCAAATTTCCCCAGGCAGTGATGTCTTGGAGTTAAATGAGACTCTGACAGCCAGTGCGGAAACCATGGAAGGTGAAGGTTTACTCTAATTTAATCGTGCAGAGCATTAAATGCCAACTTCACACATCTAAAAGCTTGTGTGTCCCTGTTTCTCATCCATTTAGAACTTGAGCACGAACTGCCTGTCACCGAGGGGGATGTTTTGATGGTGGTAAGATGGAGGGAGAGCACTGTCTTTCTGGCTGGATGCAAGAAATATCCAGCTGGAGTGATGTCCTGCTCCTCAAGTCATTTTTACACCAGAAATGGACTGAGATTTGGATTGGTTTCAACAATTTCACCTGGGACGTTCCTTTAAAACAACACGTGGCAGTATCTAAAGCTGAGGCAGGATTTCACATATGTATGCTTGCCTTTTGGCAGGAAATTCAATAATATTAGTGCTAAAAGATAGCAAATTTCAGAGTGTTCAAATTTATCCTCACTAACAAAGAAAATCCTCAAACTGTTGACTTGCCTTAAAATGCTCACTGAAACTGTTTTTTCCAGTACTTGTTAACGATGGACTTTGAGTTTTTTAGTTTTTTAAAGGGACAATATGATATTTGTTTTGATTGTCTATGTTTGTAGGAAGACAGGAATGCTGTGATGATGCTGTGGCCGGATATCTCCATCCCTTACACCATAGATGATGAGCTGGGTGAGTTGTGGCTTTGACCGGCCTTTGCATGACTGCTGCACATGTAAATGACTCCTTCTGTGCTTTCGCTCCAACAGCTGACCGAGAGGCAAGCATCATCGCTGCCTTCAGAATGATATCCGATCACACATGCATTCGCTTCCATAGACGGACCACAGAGCTGAACTACCTAAAGTTCCTGAACGGCAGAGGGTGAGTTGTCCTCCTGCTGGAATATTGTACCATGTTAAAGATGCACTACGTAAACATTTTATGTAAAAGAACATTTCTTTTCAGCCAGAGCACCCTATTTAGAATAGATTATTTTTTTCCCAAATCCGTTCTTGTCTTCAATAAAGTGTGCACTTGAATATCTTTACAGCCAAAGCACAATTCAAAAATAAGAGGGCAAGGACGGCAGCCACAGTTCTGGCAAGGTAGCAGCTATCGTGGATTTGCATTTGTGTTTTCCCCTTGTTGGGTCCCTCTGGTCCAAAGACCACCACAGACTGGCCCAGCTGACCATAAACATGCTGTGTGCAGTGGACCTACAGGCTCTTGGGTTTTCCAGCAGCTACCTCAATCACTTCAATTCCTAATGTTTGAAGTTTCCTACTTAAATTTGTCACTTGTAACACTGAACATTTTACACGTTTCCTTCAGTTGCTTGTATTCTTGAATGAAACAAAGGCTATGCTGTGCCCTTAAAGTGATGGATCACTCATTTTGAAAAGGTTATTCCCCTGTCCTACGTAACGGCAAAGGGGGAAGGTGAAAAAACCTATTCTTCCAAATAGGTGAACTACCCCTTTAATATCAGTGTTTCCTTTAAGCTTGTGATGTCCAGTCCTGTGCTGTGGAAGAGCCTGGAGCTTTTTGCACTTAAACTGATTTCACCAAAACACTCCTCTTTGGCTGAAGGTGTGTTGATCAGGGAAATCAGCAGCTGTGTTTGGCTCAAATGAAAAACCTCCTACAGCACAAGACACTGCTGGTCAACAGAGGACACTACAAACCTCTTTCTCTGTACCCAATACTTCCTCCTCTCTTTCCTTTCCTTCAACCATTTTGGTTCTGCACGTGTTCGTCTAGCTGTGCATCCTACGTTGGCTGTCGAGGAGGGGGGCAGCCGGTGTATTTTGCCCGCTCCTGCAGCGTGGGGAACCTTTGTCATGAGGTCATCCACGCTCTGGGCCTGCATCATGAACACACACGCCCTGATCGGGACCAATATATCAGTGTGCAGTGGCAGAGCATCAAGGCAGGTAGGTCAGGGTTTTTTGACTCGACATTTCATTTTGCTTCCAACCAAAACAATTCTTGTTAATTCATTTAATAGTTAAACATAATTATACCAGCAAAGTCAAGTATGTTTCAATCAAAATGAGCTAGGTTTATAATTAGGTTACTAAGTTGTAAACATTTCATAAATCATTAATAAAACTCAAACATTACTGTAACAGTTTTCAGAAATTGATGCAGTCTCACTATTTGATCACATTGCCGCTGCATCCACAACACCTCAACAACATGTTTTTTCCATTCTAATTTTTACTTTAACAAATCATATCTATCACTGCATTTTCACTGTATCCTAACAGCAAGTTTACTTATAAAATATTAACTTATTTGACAATTCACCTGTACTGAATCACCTTTTTAAAGATCAAGTTTATCTGGCAACCAAGGCCTAATATGACAGATGTGTCTTTTCAAAAGGGAGACAGAAGAACTTCAAGGTGAAACACGGGAATACTCTCAACCTACCATATGACCTTGACTCCATAATGCATTATGGGAAGTAAGTCCTATCATTCCATGTTGGCTGGATCTT
The DNA here is from genome assembly GCA_900302555.1 of Myripristis jacobus. Taxonomy (NCBI): domain Eukaryota; kingdom Metazoa; phylum Chordata; class Actinopteri; order Holocentriformes; family Holocentridae; genus Myripristis; species Myripristis jacobus. The sequence goes on along the minus strand of OMLB01062470.1, from coordinate 5,785 downwards.
TAAATGTGTTCTTTATATCTTGCCCAGAATTGTACTGGGATTCATAAGGCTGTTGGGAACATAAAACACATCTCTCACCCAGTATGACTCAGCTCCAGTTGCTCATCCCATCGAGCCATCCAAACTAATTGATTCATGGGTGAACAACACAACACTAGTGGAGAGACTGTGACTGGATGTAAAACAGTGGGATTATTCACAATATTAAACAGTCTGGCAATAGTGACATGTTTGCCTCTTGCAGATATTTCTTCACTGCAGACAGGACGCCGACCATCATGGCCAAGAAGGGCGGGGCGCAGATGGGTCAGAGAATGCGCCTCAGCCCTCTAGACATAAAGAAACTGAACAGACTCTACAAGTGTGGTAAAACAGCCTCTCAGTTTCTACGTGTCAGACTGTAGACCTTGATTGAACACACTTGATTTAGCAAATTTCTTGTCAGTAAACCAGCTCTGACATTTCCCGTTTGTACATGGCATCCATGCAGTGTAAATGGCTACAAATCAGGTAACTTAGGATTCCTGACTGCTAAATTGGTTGAGATCGATCTACCTGAACATGGCAGATGTACATCAGGCGGTGCTTGAGGGTCAGGTTGAGAACCATTGCTGTATGGCAGGGGTGTCAAACTGGTGCCATGGAGTGCCAAGAGGCTGCAGGTTTTCACTCAAACCAAAAACTCCACCAGGTGAGTTCACTGATCAGTCCCTTCTCTCTGTTTCAAGGTGAGGTGATCAGTGAAATCACCTGGTGGTGGAATTCCCCAGTTTGGGATCAATAAAGTAAATCTATCTATTTAAGTTGGAATGAAAGCCTTCAGCCTCTTGACCCTCCATGGCACATGGTTCGACACATGAGCTGTATGGAATCGGTAGCTCCGGCCTTGAAAGTGTGTTTGCACAATGTTATTACTTTTTTCATATTCTGAAATGAAAAACTGGGGCTTTTTGTAGAGATGTCTATGAAAAATGGATGGACTGGGTGGCTCAATACAGAATATGATCAATACTAAAATCTTTCCTTCCAGATAAGAGGACACACTTGCTGTGACCCTGGCTGACCTCGGCTATGGAGACTGAAGTTTTCAAGATGTTTTCACCTTGAATTTTCTAAGATAAAATTTTTGCCAAAACCATATCTTGACCTTCTCATTCTTTTTATGTATTTTTTTTTAAGCACAGCAATGAATCCAATGGACTAAACTGTAGCCAGGCAGTATCAGTAATGTTTACTACTTGTCATTGAGAAGTTGCAGACGAAAAAACTCTTCTAGGTCTGTACCTGCTGTGCAAAGATCTGTGAGGGGGAAAAAACCGTCAGGGATTAACTACATTTACTGACCCAAAGGTGGGCCAGTTTTACTATTCCTGCCAACATGATGGTCTTGGATAAATGTCTTGTGCTGTGTTTATGTCTAGTGAGGGGTGGTAGCTACAAGCATCCTAAAAACTGGAAGTAAGATGTTACTGAGTGATATCACTACTGACCGGTTGCACCACGATTCCTTATACATCAGTGCTTCCCAGCCTCAGGGTCCAGTTGTGCAAAATGAACCAATGCTTTCATGCACTTAACACTATGAAAGCTTAAAAGCCCTTTTATTTAAAAAAATATATATATAAATCAATAAAATAAATACTACTACTACTAATAATAAAATTGACGTGCATATAACTTTATGTGTATGCACTATGAAAATGTCTAATTATTTTTTAAAACTTTTTTTTAGATTATTTTAGACAGGTGACTGATCTGGGAAATGGTAGTTCAAAACCCAAATGCTATTTGAACATGAACATTGATAAGGACTCGTGGGCAAAGATAATTTCCAGTGCAGGCTGGTTTACACAGGAAGTTCAGGGAAAATTTATTTTTACACCAGTCTGTCTTCAAAAAATGGGTTTACTGGAAAATAATAGATGCTGGAAATGTAACAGGCACAAAGGCACATTTATTCATGCAGTGTGGGCATGTCCATTAGTTTTGCCTTTTTTGGAGAAAGATAATCAAAATGATACAGAAGTGGCTAGGTATACCTGTGCCTGAATCAGTTCAACTTTATTAGTACTATTAGGGGAAAAGTCCTGTTTACCCAGGATTTCCAAATCAGCATTTGCTTCAGCCCTGACTGGCTTTATTTCAGCTGCTAGGATTATCCTCTGTAATTGGGAAAAGCCAAGTTCTACCTGATTATAGAGAGTGGGTTAAATTAATCGCAGAACGCATCACTTGAGTTAATGAGAGCCAATTTGCATAACTGTAAAGAATCATATTTGCTTGTACAGAATAATGTTTTGTCTTCCATAAGAAGGGTAAACATGTAACAGGAGATAAACATACTTCTGAAGAATTTATTTGCCTCTTAGATATTTGTCATGTTAATTTCATGAACATTTATTTTTATTCATTTCTGGGTCTTAAAGAGTTAATCTAGAAGTGAAAAAATGCTCTTGTTTCTTCTTTGGTTATGCCAGGACTTTTCTTTGATTTACAGTTTTGATCTACAGAATGGGTCATTTGGTGACTCCAAGGACTGATGCTGTGCTCACAGACTTTTGACTGTGGTAGAGATGGTGTTTTGCTGTGTTGAGGATTTGTGTGTTTGTATGTGTGTGTTCATTTGTACTAAGACTCAACTCAATAAAAATTTAAATAACAAAACCCAAATGCTTGTGGTCCACAGCTGAGAACCACTAAACCACTTTTTTGTTGTCACTCACACCTGTGTCTCTTCCCCTCTCAATGGCAGTCATACTGGCTGTATTTCCTTTCACCACTTATGCACTACCATGCACTGACTTGAAAGTTTTAAGATAGTTAACACTAGAAACACACAGTGTACTTTAATGTCCCACACAGAGTTTAGTACCGTGATTTAAACTAGTGTTTAGAAAACCATTATAACTTTCCTATCTTAGCCAGTTTGCTGAACAGGCTGGACCAGATGTCACTGTAAAAAGACAATAAAACAAAGTGCATCTCATCTTCAGTATCTCCCAGGTTACATAATGAGCAGTCTTTCCTCTTTTGAGATATTAAATCTAACAGTTCCAATGGCTAATGGGAGGGCATGTCCTCTCAGCTATGCATCAGCTGTGTAAAAAATAATCTTTGGCTTTTAACAAGGTAATATTCCTTTTTTTTTTCTAATCCCTTAATCATCCTTAAATTACACCACATGCATTAGTACAGGGGTACACAAAAAGACGTTTGATGGTTTTCTGCCTAGACTAAATAAAAACCTTAATTTGTTTCACACATTGTTTAAGAATGATTGCATATAAATACAATATTACCTTTAAATGTTTTTAATGCTATGGCAACTGTAACTTAGAGATCTGCTAGCTGGTTTCACTCTTTGGGAACACTGGAAAGAGCATTTCTTTATCCTCGAGGTATTATGGAACATAATACATTCCCTTCTTCGTTTCTATGTGTGCAGAAACAACACTGAATAGTACTGGCCATATGAAAAGCAAAACACAGTACTGAATTATCAAGCAAATCAATTAATAGTTAATAATAGTAAAAGTGATCCCCTGTCTTGAGTGCACATATTTCTGTAGTGTGATGATTTTTCTCATGACAGTTCTGACATTCTTAACTCAGAAATGTAAAGTCTAAGGTGTACTATAGGATTGCTTTAGTTTTCATACTTGTGGCATCACCACCAGCACAAGATTAGGAGATAAAGGGGTAGATTGAAATGTTGAAGCCCTACAGGGTTAGATCTACCTACTGTATATATCTGGTGTAAGCCCGGCCCACTGGAGTCGCACCTAGGATTCATTTATGGTCATGTCTGTGTTGACTGGTGTTGTTCCTGTGTGGGTGTGGTTGGAGGGAGTTTTGAAATGGAAGGAATGTTTGGGGCGGGGAGAGAAAAAAAAGGAGAACAAAGGAAAAGAGGGAGCAGAGAGGAGAAACCAGGGAACAGTGTGAGGACATTTCATTTAAAATGTGTTAAATTAATAAGATTGCTCTTAAGCAGAGGAAGAGTCAGGTCTGAGGGATAGGTTCCCCTGCGCTGAAAACCTCCGAGCGAGAGTGAACGCTGCGTTGTACGGCATCGACTGGGACTTTCATCCTTTCCTCCACTGCCTGGAAATATCTGCTGGTGAGATTGTGGCCTTTTTTGTCTTTTTTGCAATGCATTGCTGTTTTCACTTATATGTTTGCATTTTGAAGGGATTTTTGCCTTAGAGGAAGGATTTTTGAATTGGACACAATTATTTCAGTTTTTCCTATGGACATATGGACTCTGCCAGAGACTATGAGAAATTAACTAAGTGCATGCTGCTCTCCTTTGTTGAATAAACCTGTTTTTGACAGACTCTTGAGTTTTGATAGTGTATATATGATTTAGTTTCCCTTACCTAATGCTTACAGTCACCCCATTTACAGTAGGATCCTGAAAACTTTTGGTAACTAGGCTTTTAATATAAGGCTGATTGTTACCAACACTTCTTTTCATTTTTGCTTTTCATTTATCCATCAACTCCACTGGCAAAACCTTTTCCTGATGCATGAGCAAATCAGCAGGAAACAATTAAAACTAAAACAAATTACACAAAAAACACCTCAGAAAGTTACCAAAAAACTTCCTATAAAAAAAAAATACTGGAAAATTATCAAAAAAAAGTTGTACAAGAGGAAATTAGAAGAAAATTATTTCTAATTATTCTAAATATATATTTAAATCAAATCACACAATAATAATTCCCTCATTATTCCAAATCCATTACTCCTTAATTCCCCAGATTTTAGCTTTTGTTACCCGTGTTATTTCTCCATAATTACAATTTTAAAAACTGTAACAATATAATTTACATTTTCTAAAATAGAGTGTTCCCAGCCCATGCTTCTGGCCGACATTTTCACTTTTTATAAAATAAAAACTGTCTAAAGTGAATGTATCTCACCACCTGCGCTCAGGTGGAGGTGTGAAGCTGAAGGCTCTGCTCGGCCGCCGGAGCCGCCGCCATGTTTGCTCCGGTCGTTACTGCAGCATCACTCTGCTCTGCCACCGGGGGGCGCTCTGCACTGCCTCTTCACTTCACTCTGATTTAACAGAGAGTTTAATCTGCTGAGAGGGAGATCATTGTTTTATAAGGATTATTGAACAATTTTCCCCAAAATGAGAAATGTTAGAGTTAGGCTTATACAAAAGGACCGAGAGGATACAAACAAAGAAGTGAATCCAATAATGAGACATTTTTAACAGTTAAACACTTGCTTTTGACTGAGGATTGGTGCCAGAATAATCTGGAATAATCTGGAATAATCTGAACTCTGGGCCAGATTTTAAAACCAGGAACCGCAGCAGCCGACTGAAAATCATGATCAGGGGAGTGGGCGGAGCCAACTGTTTTAACGGGCAGTGGGCGGAGCCACGTGTTTTTTAAGGAGTGTGGGTGGGGCCAAGCGTTTAAAATGAATGTGGGCGGAGCTTCAGCAGCCGCTGTGAAAACAAACAACAAGTGAAACTTTATCGTCTTTTCATCAAAGACAAACCTCTGAGTTCTCTTTGTTGTTCTGCGGCGTTGCCACGGTGATCCAACCACAACCTCCCCGTCATTAATCTGGAAGATTAGAACGAGCGGAGAGAAGGAGACGTGTGTGTTTGTGATCATCAGGCTTTTGTTTTGAAGCTTTTATTTTTCGCTCCTGTGTCTCCGCCCACAGCCTGTCCTCGCATCCTGCAGCGTTCCTGCCCTGAGGAGGCGCCGCCGCTTCACACTGAAGAATCAGCCGGGGCTTTTAATGTCGGCTGCCTCGCTGC
>OMLB01062468.1:0-10796 GCA_900302555.1 Myripristis jacobus | reverse complement strand
CAATTGAAAAAATCAAACAAAACAACTATTTATATTTATTAAAATGACATATTTAAAGGTCTGATCAGTAATATTGGATCGACAGTAGAACTCTTGTGTTTAAATGAACTTTCACAAGCAGTCAATATCCCTTGATATAGGCAAAATCACCTCAGATGGAGGTCAATGGCTTATTGAAAGATGACTTAGGGCTCCAGAATATGAATCATTTTGAAAACCCCTGACCCAGACTATGGTATTAAATGATATACAGTACAGGCCAAAAGTTTGGCCTGTACTGTATATCATCTGGATTGGGTTCAGGTCCAGTGACTGTGGAGGCCAGATCATCTGCCACAGCACTCCATCACTCTCCTTCTTGGTCAAATAGCCCTTACACAGCCTGGAGGTGTGTTTGGGGTCATTGTCCTGTTGAAAAATAAATGATGGTCCAACTAAACGCAAACTGGATGGGATGGCATGTCGCTGCAGGATGCTGTGGTAGCCATGCTGGTTCAGTGTGCCTTCAATTTTGAATAAATCCCCAACAGTGTCACCAGCAAAGCACCCCCACACCATCACACCTCCTCCTCCATGCTTCACGGTGGGAACCATGCATGTAGAGACCATCCGTTCACCTTTTCTGCATCCCACAAAGACATGACGGGTGGAACCAAAGATCTCAAATTTGGTCTCATCAGACCAAAGCACAGTTTTCCACTGTGTTTGGTCCAAGAAACACAAGGAATGGACATTCCTTGTGTTTCAAATCTCTTCTGCTTGGTGCTTTTCCTAAGTAGTGGTTTCTTAGCAGCTATTTGACCATAAAGGCCTGATTCGCGCAGTCTCCTCTGCACAGTTGATGTAGAGATGTGTCTGCCACTAGAACTCTGTGTGGGATTTATCTGGGCTCTAATCTGAGCTGCTGTTAAGTTGCGATTTCTGAGGCTGGTGACTTGGATGAACTTATCCTCAGCAGCAGAGGTGACTCTTGGTCTTCGTTTCCTGGTGCGGTCCTCATTTGAGCCAGTTTCGTTGTAGCACTTGATGGTTTTTGCGACTGCACTTGGGGACACATTCAAAGATTTTGCAATTTGCCGGACTGACTGACCTTCAGTTCTTGAAGTAATGATGGACTGTCGTTTCTCTTTACTTAGCTGATTGGTTCTTGCCATAATATGAATTCTAACAGTTTTCAAATAGCGCTGTCGGGGCTGTGTACCAACCTGACTTCTGCACAACACAACTGATGTTCCCAACCCCATTAAGAAGGCAAGAAATTCCACAAATGAACCCTGACAAGGCACACCTGTGAAGTGAAAACCGTTTCAGGTGACTACATCATGAAGCTCTTTGAGAGAAGGCCAAGGGTTTCAACAAGGAGGAATCTAAAATATAAAACATATTTAGAGTTATTTAACAATTTTTTCTTTGCTACATAATTCCACATATCTTGCTTCATATATTTGATGTCTTCAGTATGTATCTACAATGTGGAAAGTAGTAAAAATAAAGAAAAAACACTGAATGAGAAGGTGTGTCCAAACTTTTGACTGGTAGTGTATATATATGACTAAAACTACTGACTAAAACTCTACAATATTTTTAATTTTTGTCGACTAAAACTAGACTAAAATCTTTTTAATTTTCGTCGACTAAGACTACACAAACTATTAAGGACAGCAACGACTAAAATGTGCCTAAGACTAATAAGCATTTTTGTCAAGAAGACTAAGACTAAAATTAAAATGGCTGTCAAAATTAACACTGGTCACACTGTCTGTTAGTTTTGAGATTTGAGTATTAGCTTGAATTCGGTGGCGAATTGACCTCCAAGCCAAAATTTTTTGTAATGTAATTTCAGTTTTGGATAATAAATAACTGAAGCTATTCTTTAGACTGCCTGTAAAATAAAGATAAAATACATTGTAAGCCAGGAGGATAAAACAATATAGCTTTCATATCCGGTTAGAGTTTACTCTAGAACAGGGGTTTTCAATTAAAATTCAAAGAGGTCCACTGACTAAAATTTCCTCCCAGCAAAGGTCCGAATCTTATAATGGCTACTCAACCCACGGCCCAGGGGCCGCATGTGGCCCGTGCATCATTTTTATGCGCTCTGCCACTGTCATATAATAAAAATATTATTATTCTATCTAATTACTGAGTTTCAGTCTGTGAACAAATCATTTCTATCACTAATATGTTGTGAATGAAGCCTGTTTATTTTATAATGTTCCAAGGGAGTGTGATGTGGCCTAATTTCAGTATTAACCTGTGAGCAAGCTACCCATTCTGTTCACATTTTGGGAATGAAGCTTCATTTTGTTGTAACTTGATCATTTCATCTTTAATCATTGCAATCATTGAATATTTTATGCAGTGAGGTTTTGCCTTGGATGGAAATGTAGTAGTTTTCTGCATGTTTCAGTCATGTAGCCTGTGACAAAATTTTTGTTTAAATGTCCAAAATAGGTCAGACATGTTTAGCTTGCAGCCCTTGGACACAGCTGAATTTTGCTGCGTGGCCCCTGAGCCATCTTAAGTTGAATGGCCCTGGTCTAAATAGTTGTACCCTGATGTCAATAAAATCAACAACATAAGCACATTTCTATATCATCGCGGACTTCTGCGGGTACGTTTCCTCAAACGATCCGTGTTTGGTTTGCCATCACAGATGCAGACTATAGCTCCAGACGCAGAAATACCTGCTGAAAAGTGACAGACGAACAGAGAAAGAAGAGGAGAGAGCACAAAACTACAGCAGTGAGAGGATGGCCAGTTAGTAACATGCATTAACGGAATATGGATATGAGAGGAAGGAGAGAGGAGAGGGGAGAGAGAGAGAGAACTCAGTGCATCATGGGAGGGCCCCCGGCAGTCTACGCCTATAGCAGCAGAACTATGGGACAGTCCTAATTATAAGCTTTATCAAAAAGGACCATTTCAAGCCTCTTCTTAATCGAAGAGAGGGTGTCTGCTTCTTGGAGCCAAACTGGAAGATGGTTGCACAGAAGAGGAGCCTGACAGCTGAAGGCTCTGCCGCCCATTGTACCTTTGGAGACTCTAGGAACCACAAGTAAGCCTGCATGCTGGGAGTGCAGTGCTCTAGTTGGGTGGTAAGGCACAATGAGCTCATTAAGATAAGATGTTGCCTGACCATTAAGGGTCGGTGAGGAGAAGGATTTTAAATTAAATTTTGGATTTTACAGGGAGCCAATGCAGAGAAGCTAATATGGGAGTAATATGATCTCTCTCCTTAGTTCCAGTCAATACATGAGCAGCAGCATTCTGTGTCAACTGAGGAGTCTTTAGAAACTTGTTGGGGAATCTGAACCTGACTGAGCTACCAAAAGGCTATGTGAGCAGGCCTAGTTCTACAAGGGTGCAAAAGCATGCACTGCACCCCCAGTTTAATATTTTGCACGCACAGTTGAGATTTGAATAATGAATGTGTCATAATTTAATAATGAGAAATCTCAGCTGAATTTTTTATTTCCTGGTTAACTGATATGCGTCCTCAAACACCACATCTATGACAGCGGCGAGTAACATGTACTTCACTCACATGCACATCAAGTTAAACACAACTACCTGTTCTGTGGTGTAATGGATGATGCTGACTTTGTTTGCCACATAAGCAAAACATTATAAGGTTGGTGTTTCAACCAAAAATTCACATTTAAAAATCAAGGGATTTGGATTTTATGTTGTGAAACATCTAGCACCCCCATATTATTTGCAGTATGGTTTGTTGCAATGTAATATGTGGGTAGATTGTAGTAAATGAGCCCAACATTCAAAATCACTGATATGGTTCTTTAATGCAACCTAACTGTGACCAGAGCTCTGCTTTCCCAGCTGGGTAGCTACTTTAGTCTAGCATGGCCCTGGCATCCTAAAAGGTCTGGTCCAGAATCGAACCCAGGCCGATTCAGCTAAAAATTAGCCTCAATGGTATGTATGCATGCTCTATGCAGATACCAGTATATGCATACCTTTGATTAGAATTGATCAGATCAATTTTTCCAGAAATTTCTGAGAATTTAGACCATTGTGCAGTGACATGACCTTTAAGTTTTCTGTCATTCAAAAAAACTGTGACCTAGAAAATGATGCAGTGTGCATTCCATAGAGGCATGCATTCTGGAACATATAGTTTCAGTACACACATACACACACCAAAACCAATCTGCCCTTTAAGCAATGGAAAGATGAGACATTTCTCTGGGTTCTCACCCTTGCCTCTGAGGAACTTGAGTCTTCATTACAGACAAGAAAGATTTTTTTTTAACCAACTTTGTTGTGTCCGGTATAAAAGGCTCCTATAAGACCTGACTTAACAAGCTTGTTTTTTTTCCAATTTGGATATTTTTCTCTGTCCTGGCTCCAACAAATCCACTGTCTGAAGTTAGTGTGGTGGTCACAAATAATGGTGCATCATGGGACTGTTATCAACTCTTACATGAAATTGGCCACAGGGAGTTTGTGGAGTGAGTCTCTTTGTCGCCTTTCGTCTCTTTTCTCTTCATGGTGTCATGATGGGTGAATCTGGTGTCCACCGGGCCACATCACAGCAATTAGAAGTCAACAGCTGCAGCCATTATTTTTCTCTGCTCCACAGAATCCTCAAATGAATGTTATTTTGCATTTGAGCGTTAGTGATGGACTTTGAGTAGGCCTCCACTTTAGCCATTCATGTATTTTCTGTGTCAAACAAAAGCTGTCTTTCTGTGCAGTGCTAGGGGGTTTGGGCAGGATTAAATATGATTCCAGCTCATCTTTGATGTAATTGAAGCCTACAGGGAGATAATTTTCCCCACTAAGCATCGCAGTTGCCTCTATCAGAAAGCCTCAGATGTCAGATGCCTCTTTGAGCTTCACTGGAGCTCTCACAGAGAACAAATTGATATTACAGACCTTCTTGCAAGGCCGTATAGATATGCCCTTGTATTGCATTTGCCACATAGTTGAAAGGTAATAGGTGAAATAAATAGCTGAGTCAGTGTTTCAATTGTTTTGACAAAGCACCTGACAAGATTCAGCTTGCATTGCTTTGGAGCATGAACTTTCCTTGTTACCTGGCATGGAATAGAGCCAAACACTCTTCTTGGAAATGGTCAGCAAACAAGTGGAGAGACTGCATACTGTTTGTTAAAAAGAAAGTAGGTGACACAAAACAAGATTGCTTCTCAGCCATCATTTTTACTTTTACCTTTCTTTAGGACATTAATGTGATATGGAAGTTTATTAACACATTCTACAAACATAACATATTGTAGTGGAATCAATGAAAACCAATTGCTGGATCAGAGGTAGGGAAAATGATATTGGAGTTCCAAAAAAAAAAAAAAAAATGTTTGCTTTGGAAAACATGAGCAGAAATGTCACATATACACATTTTGTGAAGATTACACTAAACATGCAATATCCCTTGTTTGGTCCCTTAAGTGTCTGCTAAGTCACTAGTGTGTTTTGATATGATATGGTATCATGCAAAAGGAGCTGGTTTAATTTTTTGAAAGACTGTCTAAGCATACTGTACAGCTGCCAGCAGACTGATGCCCAATTTCCCTTTGGGGGTGAATAAAGTATTTCTGATTCTGATTCTGATGTCTGCACATGGTTGTAGTTGATGTTTGTCAAAATAAGGTTTTGCCTAATGAAGAATTCACTTATGCTGAGGTTCACACTTTCAAGTTTAACTGTTGATTATACGTGGCATAATAACTCAATCATCTTGTTTTTTGTTTGTTTTGTTTTGCTTTGTTTTGTTTTTTTGGTTACTTTTTAAAATTTTTTTTAAGAGGTCATGCACACTGGGTTAGACAATGTACAATTATAACCGCAAGCCACCACTACCTTTGTTTGTATAACATGCATAAGGCATCAAACAGTGGAATATCAGCTGTGTCAAGTTCCTCTTTATCCTTTAATCTGCTCTATGGATAAAACTGAAAAATGCAGCTTACAGATGGAGAGCAAGTTTTGTGAGGAAATAAATTCAGTTATAACATCTGGGTCAATATATAATTGCGTAACTTTTTAAGTCCATGGGATATATCTAAAACGCATTTTTATGAAAAGTTAAAATAAATGATTTTTCATGTTTATAAATGATAATGTTTCAAATACCATCATTATTAATTATGGAAACAATCACTTATTAATAAAAAAAATGGCTGGAAATCATTAAAATGTCAACTAAATAACCGTCCGAATTTAATAACAGCCACCTTCTAATTAGCCAAAAAATAATAAAATGAGTTTATTCAAAAATTATTTGGATTTTTTTATTTTTATGAAGTTGAGGTAATCATGGCAGATGATTTTTTTTTGGCAATATATCAGATATTATATGGAAAATAACACATTTTATCTGTGTCCGAGATATCGCTTTCAACTAAGTTACCGACTGAAAAAACACCTCAAGGTGTTTTCCTGCACCACATGACGTCATTTCCTCTTGAAGAAAAGACTGGCAAGTCTCCAAGGTATGTTCTCTCTCCTCTTTCTTAATTATTTATTATGAAGTAGTGTGTGAGTCAAATCTGTATTTATTGCATTTATTGCTGTGTTACTGTAATATCATTATAAATAACACTGAATAATAGTTTTACTCAATTATATGTCTTATTTAGAAGGATCTTTCTGCAAAAATGCCATGGTGTTTGATTATAAGCAGCAATGTTAATTTTAGGCCTGAAAACAGTAAAAATGTCAACTATGATACTGTCAACTATGTTACCCTGTAAAGGTAACTTAGTGGATTAAGAGTGACATAGTTGACACTCATGATATGTTCTTGACACTTTTTTTTTAAATTTAGTTTTCAGGAGTTCATTTAATATAATACATTTGCAGTAAATAAAAAAAACAACATTGTTTTTAATAAATATTCTTAAAAAGTAAACTTGCTTTTCAGGAAAATGCCACTATCTGCTGCAGAAAAGCAGCGTCGTGCATGGAGAGATGCTGACCCCGCAAAACGGGAGGCATACTTTTTGACTGAATTTTGACTGAATGGAACAGTACTTTGTTTAATGTGCTATTTTGGTTAAGTTTTGCACTAAATTTAAAGCACTTTTGTTTTTTGTTCAATGCTTTGACTGAAAGAATTACTATTTTCTTGCTCAGATGTAATGCTGACATGCTCACGGTGAGCATATTGTTTCCTTCCGGTCCTAGAGCAGTGTTCGTTGCTACTGTTGTTGTTAGCGTTGTTAGCGGGGTTTTTTTCGCATTGTAAATTATCCTAATCTTCCATGTATTACACTTGTAGTATATCACCTGTTGCACATCCACACTAGAGGTCGTGCTAGAGTTTTTCGTTGTCTGTCATTTTGACTGACAGGGTCATAAAAATCCCGTCATAATCTATTTTTACCAGTCACTTTAATTTTTTAAATGATAAGGACATATTCAATAGCATTTCATTTTCATTCATTTTTAATTAATATTCAGTCCAAATTTCATCATATAACATATACATTATTTGAAATATTAACTATCTTGTAACTATCTATTGCCACATTGCCCATTCTGCTCTATCCAAGCCCATCGCCATTTATTCTTATTAACCCTGCAATTAAACTAAATCCGCCTTGATTTATTTTGCTTTTTATGGTTGTAGAATTGTCAGAATTGTGCAATGAGTGAGTGCTTTTGCATACCATCAGAAAGCTCCGGTTCTCTGCTCTCAGAAACCGTCAGATTTTTTTTCGATCGCACCATTGGTTCAGGAGTTATGGTACTGAGAAGCTCATATTACAAACATGTGACACACCAGGGACTCTTCTGTGATTGGACGGTCGAAGTGTCAGTAGTCCTACGGAGTTACCGTAATGGCGCTGTATATAGGTGCAAAGCTCCGTTTCTCCGGTTTCCGACATTTTTTAAAGTTTCTGTATTTCATAAACAGTCTAGGAGTTATTGATATGTAAAGCAGGCATGCCGAATCCTGTCGGCGCCGACATCATCGGTCTAAGAGACATCTTTGCTGTCTTCCCTGGGCTTCATTAACCTGCGGTCCATCCTGTGGGTTGCAGTGCGTCACTGAAGGCTAACGAGGTTCACTTTCAACGGTACATGGAGCGCCTGGTTGTTAACACCCAAGTCCTGCCCCCGTCCTACTTCTGATTGACTAGTAGGCCTATTGTGAGAACGAAAGCTGCGTTTCTATTGGATCCAGAGAAATGTCTGTTAGATAAAGCTGGGCGAACCCAGATTTTTTGGGGGGGTTTTTTTCGCAGTCACACCGGTACGCTGGAGACCTGGCGCGGCGCCGGACTGCTATCAGCCCTGTCATTGCCACCAAGTGGTCAGGGGTGTGAATTGCAATCTGTCAAAATGACAGATGGCCTTGGGGGGGTTGCTCTTTATTTTCTGCCCACACTGGTTATTGACAGGCCGTCACTGGACCCCATCAGTCATCACACACTGGATATGAATGTGGAAATATACAGCATCTTGTGCAGCACTGTGGCTCGGCTGTTCCCTTTAGCCGCAGCTTTTGTTGGAGAGTTACTGGAAAGTTATGCTACACCTTCTTCATTTAGGAAATTTTCTCAGTTGTACATAGTTTGCTGCATTTTCTATTTTTAAACATTTACAGTGAGTGAAAAAAAAGAGAGAAAGTAAAAAAAACCGTCAATGACGGAAAGATTTGGTTAACGCGACCTCTGACCCGCACCTAAACTTGTTTCGCCAACATGCACAATGTTTTCTTCCTCCTTAGCGCTTTTCTCTCTGCCCGTCGCTTAACTTAGCCTAGCAGCTATTAATGGCTTCCTCTTCTCCCGCCCTCTCCCTTTCCCTCTCCTGTTCGGCGTGTGGTATGTTCAGTTACTCCTCTGGACTCCTTTAGCATGACTCACAATCATCTGATTCAGTTGTCACATATTCATTTTAGGTGCAGCAATCCAGAATAAAGAGCGTTTTCCTTTGAGACTCAGTACTGGAAATTGCATGACCTCATAAGCCAGCCATTTAATACCCTGCTAATCTTCAGTTTTATTTTAACAACTCCAAAATAACACTGATTCATGTAATCTAAAGATTAAAAAGGATGGTACATAGACTTCAATGAGCACGTTTACATGCACACCTTATTCCTGTATTAACCGGAATATTCGCAATATTCTGGTTGCGCACATGTCATGTAAACACGCATCAAACCCGATTAAGGTCATATTCCGGTTGGAGAAAATTCCGAATAAGACCCCTGGCATATGCCTGTTCCAACCGGAATACTGTGGCATGTAAATACCTTAGTCAGAAAATGCTCCGAACCGGAATATTCAGTCACGACTGCGCATGCTCGACTCGCAAGGAATTCTGTGGCGTCTTTGTTGCTATGGTTACTGCAAGCGGGGAAAGCGCATGGCAAACAGCAGCAAGAGCCAGGAGACTGCAGTCTGCCTTCAGCTAATGAAAGACTTAAATATCATGGAGTATATCGATGGGAGAAAACATAGAAATAGCGACAGAAGAAGAAGAAAAAGAAGAAGAAGACGAAGAAGAAGAAGTCTTCTTCGTCTGTTTTTCCGGCAGACCAGATGCCTATACGCATACTGTTGCCCCCCACGGCTGAGTGTCACATTACCTAAGAGAGCGGAATATGCCGAAACAGGGGAACATGCCAAGCAACATGTAAACGGAATATTCCAGTTGCCGCAGTGCAGTTACCTTAGCCGGAATATTGACCCGAACCGGAATATGGTGTGCATGTAAACTTAGTCATTCATTCTGGGGAAAACCTGTTCTAATTAGGAGAGACGGCCTCCATCCCACTTTGGATGGAGCAGCTCTCATTTCTAGCAATATGGACAAGTTTCATAGACCTAAAGCCTGACAAACCCAGAGATGAGACCAGGAGGCAGAGTTGCAGTCCTACACACTTCTCTGCACTTCCATTAGAGCAGTTAACCACCCAAATGCCCATAGAGTCTGTGTCTGCCCCCCGACCACTGAAATAGTCGGGCTCTACGGCCCGGTATGGAATGTCTCGCGGACCGGTAGCGGGCTGCGGACTGGGGGTTGGGGACTGCTGACCTAAAGCACTATTAGTAAATGAATTTGTTATCTGATTTAAATATTGGCTTATTTTCCTTGACTGAAACCTGGCTAAGTGAAAATAATTATGTGGGTATTAATGAGTCAACCCCTCCTAGTCATATTAACACTCACATTCCTCGGGATGGCCGAGGTGGTGGAGTTGCAGCTATTTTTAACTCAAAATTATCTATAAAACCAAAACCTAAATTTAAGTATAATTCATTTGAAAGCCTAATTCTTACTCTTTTTAATCCAGCTTGGAAGACAGTTCAACCAACCTTATTTGTTATAATATACCGCCCTCCTACCTCAGCGTATTCTGAATTTCTGTCGGAATTCCCAGAGTTCTTATCAGATTTAGTTCTTAGCACTGATTAAGTGATTATAGTTGGAGATGTTAACATCCATACCGACACAGCGTTTATCTCATTATTGGACAGTGTTCATGAGCGGTTCGGAGCTGGAGTGAGCGAGGAGCGGTGCGTCGCTATTTAACACGGTGCGGTGGTGCGGGTTTCTTTATTGCCGTTCCATCGCTCCGGTGCGGAGCGAGTGGTGAATTACCCCCACCCCCAGCCTATATATATATATATATATTTACTTGCAAGTTTTGTAAGCGCTTTTTATCATCCACTTCAAACTGCCAAGTTGCTAGAAATCTATAAACTTAGCTGCCTAATCCTGAACGCTAGGCCTAGTGTTTCTCTGCCAGAGCTATCTGTCAAGAAGAAAGCCTACTGTAGTAGCTACCAGCCACCACG
>OMLB01062466.1:0-10997 GCA_900302555.1 Myripristis jacobus | reverse complement strand
GATCCCTATATGGCACGGCCTCTCTCAGCTCAGCGACATTCATCAATCCAGGCCGGCGCTGTTGCTATAGAATGTGTAAGCACTCAGATATTGACCGGCTGAAACGTGGAAACACTATGTTCCGCCCGTGGAGTGACAGGAAAAAAAGATTAAGTGTGTGCGTACGAGTGTACTCGTGTGTGTATGTGCATGTCTCCCTAACCCGCAGTCATTATCCTAGCATGGTGTGGGCTGTATTTTTATCAAGTTGCGATCGCTGCATGTTTCATACAGGCATGTTACAGGAGACCACGAGTCAATGATCATGCCATACATGGAAACCAATTGACCTTCCCTGACTCTACATCAAAGGATATATTGACTCTGGCAAATTATTCCACATCTGGCCGAGCCTCCCTTTAACAGCCCACTGTAAAGACATTGATTTTCAACAGTCAGCAGTGGATAAAGGGAGATTGTGAAAAAGAATAAGACAGAGACAATCATCTATTAGGCCAAAAAAATGAACTTTTCCACTATATTTGAAGCTCATAAGCCTACAGTAAAGCCATTGATTCTGAACAGAAAGGAATGAAAAAAGGGAAAGGGGAACGTATAGAAATAGGAGACATAGTTAAAAAAAAAAGTTAGATTAAAATGACCTTTAACTTGTCTACTACGATTAAAGTGTAATCTGTGGAAATATATTATACAGGGAGGACAATAGTGATTCTGTGGCTTCAGGGATTCAATAGAGAAAGTACAAGGCCAGCTCTATTCTCTGCTTTTGTAGCGCAAAAGGACGACACAGCTTTGAAAAAATCTGTCCTTAAATGGATTGCAGCAGAAACACCATCTCGAGGAGCCAGCTCCTGTGTTTTGGCCTCGTCAAGTAGCAGCATACGCCAAGATGTATGGATGAGAGGCCTTGTACAGGTGCCATGCCAATGCCCTAAATGGTTAAGTGCCCCAAGTGCCAGTCTGGCTGGCACCAAGACAACTGGCACAGCGAGGTGCCCCGCTGAATTACATTAGTGTCAGTGAGCGAAGTACAAACGCCTGACACCAAGACCATTTCCATTCAAATGAATGCCTTCATTTTGACAGCAGGGACAGGAGAGCTTGTATTTTAATGGCCACAATAAATTTAGACCTGGCCTGTTATTTCCACTCTGCCAAAGTTAAGTCTGCTGAAATGACAAAAAAAGGACATGATATCAAAATGTGTTTTATCACATCTGTCATCTTCAGGGATGAAAATAAAGCTCTCCCTCTGCTATAATCAATGTTGTTGTTGTGACTCCATGAAAATATATAGGCTATATGTTTAGTCTTAATCATATGTCATGCAGCTGTCATGCACAGTATTTCATTTAGCCTCATGACTTAGCATCTAAAGCCCTGGCTCCCTTGTCTTTTCACTTGCAATTACTCCATTTAATATACAATAAAAAAAAATATAGAAGTATACAGAAGCAGGCAGAGATGATGCAGATACCTTCCAGCCCTCCCCTCAGGTTTACATGTGTACCCTGTTGTACAGCCTTTGCCCACCAACAATATCTGCACATGCTGCTGGTTGAAAAATAGAAATCCTGGATTATTTGAAAAAGTATTATCAATACCTTCAATTTATTTAGTCTACCCTGTCACATCAGGTTGTGATTTCCATGCAGGGCATCAAAGAAAGTTTCTAGGAGCAAACGAGTCCTGTAAAGGGAGCTGCAGCCCAGGTGGTTCCTATACACCAGAATTTATTACCAGTGGTGCCAAGGAAACTGCAGCGCTTCTCAGCCACTTGCCTGTATGCTCCTTACACGGGAGCATCACTACCTCCGTGTGCCAATCACAGCTCTGCACTGTTGTCATAGCAACATCACCCAAAACTGAAACGTCATTTTGCATTTGGTATACCATTAGCATCTCCACTATTTGGCATGTGGTCCAAAATCAGTGAGGGCTGCGTAAATGAATACCTATGAGGTATAACATGTTTTGTTCCAGGGTTTAAAATACCCCCACCAGCATCACCTTTGTCGCTACAATGAGCAACTGTCTCACCTCTCACCTTATTTTCCACCTCTCCTGCCTGCATGTTGTGTACATGCAAATTAATCAGATTTCTTGGTGTTGCACTGAATAGTTATTCCACTTGTTATTGTTTATATATATTTAGCTTATCATTATAAACTGCTGCATAATTGTGGCTGACGTTTTAGTCCTTTTTTTCCTATTTTGTCCCAAGTTTCATGGAACAACACAGAGCTTGTGCCTCAGAGTAGCGCAGCTTTATTATTATTTTTATTGAACCCATATTCATGTTTTCCATAGGGATTTTGCACAATATACAAAATGATACCAAAGCCACTTCAAAGCTCACAAAATTACATCAGATTTCAGTTCAAACTTGTGTTTTATGTCTGTTATTTTAGAGCGTGATCTGCCTGATTAAACTACATTCAAATGCATTATCTGTGCTGGGACGGTAATGATTTCTCCAGGGTAACAGAAATTTCACTCCTTAAGTTGCTCCGCAGGTTCCAAGACAGATTTCAGAAATCCTCTCTCAAATTTCTTAAATCTCTTGCTTGGCTAACTCTGGGTTTCTCAAAGAGAGGTATGTTTGGCAGCCATTTTGTGGTCCTCATTAGCAGGGCTATCTCAAGTGAAGTGGAAGAGAAGTTGCTTTCCTCCATGCCTTTCCCATTACAGGGAGGCAGAGGCCCACAGATGGCCAGTCGCGCATCATTAGGCCTACAGAGCCTGGACTGCGAGCTTAGCGAGCCCAGGCAGTCAGCTCCAGCCCCACAGCTGGACGCAGGGGTGCATACTTTTCTGTGTGTGTGTGTGTGTGTGTGTGTGTGAGTGTATGTGTGCATACATGTGTGTGTTAGGGTGAACTATCTATAGGTGCCTGTGTGTGTGTGGCAGTTGAGGATGTGCACACGTGTGTTCTCCCAAATTCAGCCGTATATGCAGCATGGGTCTGTATGTGTGTGCGTGCATGCACATATGCAAGCTTGTGTGTATGTGTGCATGTGCATGTGTGTTTTAATCCACAGGTGCACAAGCCTGCCCCGGACGGAAAGAGAGCATTAGCCTGGGGCCATGGAGGCAGGGACAGAGGCAGGGAAAGGGGCAGGGCAAGACTGTTTCAAATGCAAATGGCCCGGCCTGTTCCTCACAAAAACTTTCTCCAGTGGCACAGCTTGTAAAATATAGCACCCCGTGGCTTCATTCAAAAGATACACCCACTAACCAGGGGCTATGGAACCACATGGCCCCTGAAACCACTCAACTATATCATGAAGAAAAGTGAGCTCTTTTTCAATGGTAGCAGTCAATCAATATATCCCAAGGCACATCAGCTGAGCAGCTAGAGTTTATTTGTTTGTTGTGGTGCATGTGTGATAATCACGCATTTCCTCTCCCCTTATTTTTGGATTTACACTTCTGTTTTATAGGAAAGGAAACAAATGAAGAATCAACAGGAGTAGCAATCCCAAAAGAGAAAGCAACAGAAATCTCATTACAGTTTTTTTTTCTGCAAGTGTAAACACCAACAGTGATTCTTGAGGCTCTGTCTCTGAAACCATGAACACTTGTAGCCGATGCGTTTAGCAGTTCTGTCAAACTGAATGCACGTTCTCCGCTGCACACTCAGTTTGCAATTTAATAACGCACTTTTTGCAAAACTGTAAACACAACTCACTGCTTTTCACTCAGTTTGCAATTTAATAATACGCCTCTAGCAAAAGTGGAAACGCTGGTCTATACGTGGCTGCACTGTTGAGCCAACTGCCTTTCCTCATTTACACATGTGGAAACACTTTTACATAAAAAAAAATAATAAGTTCACTTACAAATAAGAGCTGGAGCCACAGGTAAACATTTGTTTTGGACAACAATGGGGTCCAGTATTGGACAGAGAGGAAGAGGAGTGAGGAGGAAGAGGAAGAGGAGGAAGAAGAAGAGATGAAAAAATAAGATGAAGTCTGTATGGCCAGACCCACAAAGAGGGTGAGTTTTTTTTCTTCTCCTGTGCTTTTGTTTTTTGCAGAGGCTTACTTTTTTATTTTGAGAAATAAAAAAAAACAAAAACATTTTGCCCTTATTTACAATAATAGCATGTTATGTTCAGAACACACATTTATACTGTGTGTGTTTGTGTGTGTGTGTGTGTGTGTGTGTGCTACATGTATGACAAAACTTTGCTGCAAAGTGCTGCCCTGCATACAGGAAAGGAAAAAGCCACAAGTGTTTTTCATTTCCACTACCCGTGTGTAGTTGGTGCTTCACGTGCTTATTCAAATGACGGTTGTGTGTGTGTCATGTATTGATGCAAAACCACAAGTTTTTAAAGGAGTGTGAAGACTTCTGCAAGAACTGTTTGCTTTGGCAATTGATGTGTAATGTTTTTCTGGTTTGGTGCTAGGTTTTGTGGTTCGCGTGTAGAGTTTTGCAAAACTAGCCGATAGTTTCACAGAGAGAGACTAAGCAGTCAGAAAAAACACTGTAACACAAATACAAGCTTTATTTGTCCACCAACCCTCCTGTTAAAAGTGGACAAATCAGCAAGCAGCTATAGCACATTATAAGCCAACAGAGATGACAAAGCAACTTGTTGGCTTTGCATTGATGGTCAAAACTCGGTGACAGTTGAGAGTCTGTCTGCTGCGGTGTCTGGACTCACTACACAAACAGAACTGCAACGATTACCTGAATAATCAATTAGCTGCCAATTCTTAAATAAGAATATATATCAAATATTATATTATATTTTGATAATCAGGTAATCATTTTTAAGACAAATGATCTCCAAATTCACTGATTGCAGCCTCTCACATGTGAATATTCTCTGATTTCTTTAGTCCTCTGTGACAGTAAACCAAATATCTTTGGCTTGTGGACTGTTGGTTTGGAAGTCAACTTTGCCTGTGGGAAATTGCGATCAACATTTTTCACAATTTTCTGACATTTCATGGACAAAACAACTAATCAATTAATCGAGAAAATAATCCCCAGATTAATGGGGGATGAAAATAATGGTTAGTAGCCGCTCTATGCATAAACACTGCCTGCTAAAAATCTAATTACCCTAATGCTTTCTGGAGATGGGTGGCATTAGTTGCATATTTATGGATTCAGTGGCAATAATATGTGAATAGGAATGAAGCAGCATGCAGTCTAGATACTGGGAATGAATGCCCCATGTAAGACACTCAGGCGCTATCTTTATCAGTAATAGCAATATTAATATTTTTGTTCTTCTCCTAATAATTGTCAGAAAAGAGTCGTTTCTGTAGTTTGCTCACCCATAACAGTGTGCCAAGGTCCCACTTCCTCATAGTGACACTTTGAAAGAGCTGCAGAAAAAATGCACAGCAGGCTCTAAAGTTGAAGCCCAACAATAGTTGTACTCCACTGAGAATGGATTTCAAATTTCTTTCTTACTTAAGTGCTATTCTCTGTATTATTTTTGAAAAATTACAGTGCTTGTAACATGGGGTTGAGTTGCACAGCACTTGTTATTTTTAGTAGAAAGAGATTTAACAATACTTTCTAGTAACCATGGTTTACAGATGTTGTCATGGTCATTTAGACTGTGAAGGCACATGCAATCTTGCCCTTTCTGTGTGTGTGTGTGTGTGTGTGTGTGTGTGTGTGTGTGTGTGTGTGTGTGTGTTTTAACATGATTTCAATGGACAGAGAGACTGCTCGTGTTTTAGGAAGACTCCCTGCTTGACCTTTATGAGGACAACACTTTCACAGTCATTTTATCTAGCTTAGATGATGCTGCTCCCATTTGAACGTCACGCAAGCTTGTTTTTAGGGGTTCACAGACCGCAAGTTAATATAAATACAGACCCATAAAAGTAGTAAATCAGTAATACCATCAGTAATGTCAATGTATTTCAGTGATGATATGTAGGAACACACATGCATGTGCATTAGAGAGTGAAGAAGAGAGATGATACAGTTCAAACACTGTTTAAATTTCATCTGTTTACACTGAATCAATTCTCATTACATGAAACAGAAGTCGACTAACATCAGTGCAGCGCTGTATTTATTTTTTCAGTGAGAAACTGAGTCTTCCACTTCGTCCTTGGGCAGACAGCAGGAGCAGAAGGCTGTTTGAAATAGCCAACAGAGGAATCATTTGATTCTTGTCTTGTTCCGTTTGACCTCTGAAAAGTCAAAGAGCAAAAAGCAAAGTCAGTGCCTGAACTCTTTCTGATGGAAGTAACCATTAGCTTCAGTGTGAACGGGCCTGATGACTCAGACACAAGTCAGAGAGAAGAACTCCTACCTGATGTGGTGTCAGAAGTGAGTTCAAGCTCCTTGCTGTCAGCCGGGCAGATGGTCACGTCCTCCTGCCCTGCAGCTGCAGCACAGAGGCTCAGAGGCTCCAGAGGAGCTGAAGCACCACAGGACTCCATCTCTGCGGTGGATGTAGTGTCCTCCTCCAGGCCGGGCTCAGCACTGGTACCACCATCATGGGCGCTGGAGTCCATCTCTGTGGTGGATGTGGTTACCTCGCCTCCATCACTGGTGGTGCAGTTGTCATTATCAGCCAAGTCCATCTTCTGGTCTTCTTCTGTCGCTCAAATCTCCACCATGGGAGGAATCATCCAGTTCCATCTACAAAAAAAAAAAAAAAAAAAAAGAACACAAGCCATTTAAATTTTTTGGAAAATGAAAATGTTAGGTAAGAAAATTCTCTTTTACGTTACAGTGTCTTACGCCGAGAGCACAGGAGCGGAAGAGACCTGCTCCAAAACAGCTTTTGTAACTCCTACAGCCAGGGGGCTGAGCGGCAGGGATGGCATGATGCAGGAGAGGCTTGGTGGATGCAGCCAGAAGCCCTGCAACACTTTGGGGACGACCTTCATCACCACCTCCTGGGGGCCGAGGAGGCGGGAGCCGGGCTGCTGCTGCTTCTCCACCAGGCTGCTCATTGCTCCTGCAGCCAGCTGCTGGATGTGAGGCTCTCTGCAGAGAACACAAATTCAAAATAAATAAGCTGAAATATATTTCAGTCCATCACACAGACACCACTGCATGCTGGCACCGTGTAGTTGAAGTGTGACTTAATGATAAATCTAATATTATGTGATCATTTACTCCAAACTTATGATAACAGTCTTGACAGCATGAGGACAGGCTGCACAAGAAAACAAACAGAAAGGTTTTCTTTACTTTTGCTCTGTTGCCTGCTCATGAGAAACAGAATGAGTCAACATGAGCAGAGGTAATGACAGATTGAGTGGTGGACTGTGTGTATGACTCACCGCTCCCTGAGAGTTTTCTTGCCCTGCTCCACCAGCCACTCGGTCATGTCGTCAGCCTTCAGCCGAGACAGGAGCTGGTTTTGCTGCTGAAGCCTCAGCATCTCCACCATCATTTTTCTTCTACAAGAAAATAGAAGAAATTAGAGGGTTTTATTCATAAGCAATAAGAGACACTTGACCAGAATTCATCAGGTCTAATATTTTTTTCTCCCAGCAGATCTCTACAGTCTGTTTGTACACTGGGCCATAAAACAATTCCTTAAAAGGAAATCAGGACATGTAATTATTAATTATTTTTTACTCAGTGTTTTAAATACAGTACAAAATATCTATGATTATATACTATATCTATGATTTAACTTCAACGCAAAATAACTCACATAGCTCAATGGGCCTGCTTGTGGTTTTGCTTCAGGACAATTCAACAGTACAGCAGCAACAAAAAAAAAGAAAAAATCAAATCTCCAACAAAATGATCACAACTGCAGAGCGGCCGAAAGAGCAGCCAAACACCGTTGATCCGCAAATGAAGCAGTGACGTTTGCCATGTGTTTTCACAGGAAACAGAACGGACCTGCTGTTGAGTCACTCAGCCCTTCATGACACACACTTCCTGTCTGGGGTTGCAGCTCAGGCTGAGACCAGCCGAGAAAACGTCTGGGCAACTTGAGCAACAGAGATCAAGTAGTAATCACAGAGCAAAGTCTTTTTTACTAGACAACATGCTAACGGATGTGTAAAGCGGTGTGTTGACTTGGTCAGCGTGTTGGCAGCTCTAACAGCACCTTGTTAACTGTGATACGCTGAGTAACACTTGGCAGGGAAACACAGGCCAAGTGCATACACAAGCAACATTTTGGAGCTGAAATGCCAAATAAATAACCAAAAAAAATATAGAAACAAAAAAAAACAACACAACAATTATGAAAATAAATAAATAAATAAATACACTTTTCTTTAATACTACCTTTCTGGAATATTGGTCATTTTTATGCCTAAAAATGCTGCCCATGTGTCAAGGGCCATATTCCTCTGTCATTATCATAGTTTTTTCTGAAAGGTGAAACACTAACAGTGATTCTTGTGACACACTTTTTTGCAAAACTGTAAGCGCAACTCACTGCTTTACACTTTAACAACTCATTCCCAGCAAAATTGGAAACACCGGTTTATACGTCGCTGCAGTATTTTGCCAGTTGCCTTTGCACATTTACACACGTGCAAACACTTTTACATAAATAATGAGTTCGCTTACAAGTCAGAGCTGGAGCCACAGGTGAACACTTGGTTTGGACAGCAATGGCAGCCAGTGTCGGATAGAGAGGAAGAGGAAGATGAGGAGGAGTAAGAGGAAGACAAACAGGTGAAGAAGTCTTATGGCCAGACTCAAAAAGAAGGCGAGATTTTACCTGTGTGTGTGCCTGTTTGCCCGTTTGTGTGTGTGTATGTGTGTGTGTGTGTTTGCTACATGTATGACAAAACTTTACTGCAATATGCTGCCCTGCTTACCGAAAAAAAAAACAAAAGCCACAAGTGTTTTCATTTCCGCTATCCGTGTGTAGTTGGTGCTTCTTGTGCTTATCCAAACGATGGTGTGTGTGTGTGTGTGTGTGTGTGTCATGTATTGATGCAAAACCACAAGTTTTTAAAAGAGGTTTGAAGAGTTGTTTGCTTTTGCAAGAGATGTGTAATGTTTTTTTCTGGTTTGGTGTAAGGTTTTGTGGTTGGTGTGTAGAGTTTTGCAAAAATTGCCGTAAAATGAACCATAGTTCAGCGATAAAATACCCAAGTGCAAGTGCAGGCAAGACAATTATTTCATTCACTTAAAACGCCTCTTGTGGCCAGAATGTCTGCCAGCATCTCCAGAAATGATGTGGAAATACAGAATAGCTATCTTGTCTTTATCATCTTTGGACTGAGACAGAAATTAACACGTTATAATGTCCAGCAAGATGTCATCTGTGTCAGTGTCTATGCACTGATGAGTCATTATGGATTAGAGATAATTAGAAATTATACCACAAAAAACTAAAAGTGGTTTTGCGGAAGATTTCTCTCACCAACTGCATGTTCAGATATACAGCTGCATGAAAAGCTGTGCCCCTCCTGCGTGGCTAAGATAACTGCCAGCAGTGAGTTTTTGTTTCCTAGGATGGCAAAGGAATGAAATGCGAAACATTCCGTCACTGTCCTAGGAGAAAAATAAAATTGCTCACAAGCTCCTACTTGTCTAAGAGAAAAGAGGCCAACACCACATCGCTCTTCATCTTCATCCCTCGGAAGCAAAACACCAGATCAGCTCTCACTGTGGAACAAACTTGTCTGCTTGGTGTTTCCCCTCGCTTGATTTCCTGTTTTCTGTGGTGCACGATTTTCGTAGCTTCCTATTGGATGTGCTATATATGGGAACTATATATGGGAACTGAGCTCAGCGAAACAAGGGAACCCAGGCAGGGGACAGTGTCTCTGCAGATAAACACACGCAAACACACACTTCTAGTGGGTCATAAGTGATAACTGAGACAGACAAGTCTATACATTGTTTTTTTTGTTGTTTGTTTGTTTGTTTTTTTTTTAGGAAAATCCTGCTCATTCTGCCTTTAATATTCTGTTTATTAATGTTAGATTTGTGACATCAGGTACTTTGCTACTCCTTGCTCTTTAGTTTAACATGCAAAGAAGCTCCACCTCATTTCCCAAGAAAAATATGCAAATCAAGTTGTGGCACAAACATACCATAAAGAAGAGCACTGTTCACCCCGCCAGCCTCACTCAATCTCTACGTAATGCTATGACCAAGCCAATAAGGACTAGCAGCAAATTTAATGAGCCAGATCCTCTACACACTCACACACACATACACAAAAAAAGTGTTTGTTTTTTTTAATTCATGGCAGTCCTATGTCCTTTTGTAATATATCAAAAATGATCAGCGATGTAATGGTTCAATTTGGCTCGGTATGTTGTCATCTAACAACGCCTGTGATTGAGTATCAGTTCATGAGGAATCGTCAAATTATTGCAGCCTCAGAAAGCTGGACGATGGATATTTGTAGATGCAATACCCTCTCCCTTGCCTGGCGTGTTATTTTTCAATGTTTAGATTAAAACCCCTCCATACAAATCTGTTGGTGTTGCTTGCATCCAAATTAGGACCGTCTTTAAATTAAACAGTGTACTCTTTTGGGGGAAATAATCATCAGTCCTCCTAATGATGTTCAGTTTCTAATTCTAGTCCTTCCACAGGGTTGCAAATGAGCACCTCGCCTCTAAAGTTTGTATGTTGTACCAGAATTCTCTCATCACTCACATGCTAGTGTGACTTCTAGACATTTAGTGCTCAGTGGGAAGTCTGCTGAGTGTTTATACATCTGTTATGGCTATCACAGCAGCACAACGGCCCAACTGGCCTTTTGAAAACTGTCTTTGTTTTTAGGAGTCCCTCGACGTGCCACTCGCTGATACATAAAACTAAGGGAAAATGTTGTGCTACGCATGACTGAGATACAGTTGGTGGTGTTCACACACACACACACACACATGCACACACACACTCACACTAATACACATGCATATTTTGTTTGATGTATCCTGTGAGTTTTATCACATAATGTGATATCATGAAACGTTATTGTACTCAGGGAATGAATTTAGACACTGTTGTTGAATTTCTATGATTTATACATAAAAGTGTATGTGTGTGAGTACAGTATGAGTTATGGT
>OMLB01062465.1:11398-24845 GCA_900302555.1 Myripristis jacobus | reverse complement strand
AAAAAAAAAAAAAAAAAAAAGCTTAAATAGGAATAATAAATACACGTAGCTATGCAAGATGACATGGCTAGTAACATGTTTTTTAACTTGTTTTTTGTGTGTTCTTGTAGCTGGGAGCAGGAGCGGAGTCGGCGCAGGAGGAAGTGGCGTGCAGAAAGGAGGAAGGAAAGTATGAATAAGGATGAGAGCGAGAAGGACTCGGACTCACCGGAGTCTCCCCCGGACAGCATGGAGTCCCAGGAAGTGATCTTGGCCCGAGAAAATCTGGCCACACTCACGGCCGAACAGAAAAAGATTTGCAAACAGAAGGTAGGATTTTATCGGTAGCTCTACAGGGAACCATGCGAAAACCTCCAAACACATCTGCAAGCCTGAAACTTCAAAACCTTACGAGTCCCTGTCTCAACCCTTTCCCCCCTCCAGGCATTGCTGGAGCACAGGTTTCTGGAGTTGCGGGAGCGGGCTCGGCGCCTGGAGGAGCTGCTGCCTCGCCGGGTGAGCTCAGACGAGCAGCGCGAGGTCCTGGGCCTGCTCTGCAAGGTCCACGAGCTGGAGATCGAGAACGCCGAGATGCAGTCCCACGCCCTGCTCAAGGACAACGTCATCCGGCAGAAGAACTTTGTGGTGCAGCGCTTTGAGCAGCATAGGCACCTGTGTGATGAAATCATTCAGCAGCAGAAGCAGTTCATAGATGGTGTGTGCAGCAGCATTTACATTTTTTGGTCTTCATTACATATCCGTTATTAAGCTCAGATATTGGAAAGGGACAGTTTCAACATTTTTATTTTTTCTTGAAGTACAATTATTTTCCGGTTAGCTGAACTGTGTGTGTGTGTGTGTGTGTTTGTGTGTGTGTTTCAGACCACAGTCTGCTAGTGCCACCCCACCTCCAGGAGCTGTATGATATGTACATGAGGGAGCTGGACGAGAGGAACCTGGACAGAGCCATGGCCCTGGATAAGGTGACCATCAGACGCACCATCAAGGTAACCCCTGCATGAAAACTCTGATATACAGCCATGCCATTGTGTATAAAATGTACAAAAAATTGTGCTAACTTCTTAATAAGGCATCCTGCATAAATACTGATACAAAGACATACAATATACCCCGATACACACAGTAGTAATACAATACTAAACTAAAATTAAAATGTTTATTATTAGGATTTGAGATTGATTCATTCGTGCTTTTTGTTGGCACCCATCACGTGGACAAATCTAATATTTAAGCTTGTCTTGCTGTTTGCATCTGGTGTCTCCAGGAGGGCTCACTACCCAAGATCACTCTGCCCAGCCGGGGTCGGGACCCCTTGCAGGATGTGGACTCGGACCAGGAGAGTGTGCGCAACATGGGCTCCGACAACAGACAAGGCCAGGCTAAAGTCCGCAGACACACCCTGCCCCCCATTCTGCCTGAGCCTGAGGGGTAAGAAGAACAACATCACACCTTGATAACAGTTCACACTACGTAACTAATTAAGAACGTGACTGAAAGTATACAAAGAAAAAGGAGCATCACTGAAAAACATGTCTGAAGGGTAACTTTGTTCTCTTTGTGCTGCTCCCTCTTCCTCGGGGACAGGGACAACAACAGGGTTTTTAAGAGCAGCCCCCATGCCAGGCAGATGAAAAACTCGGTTGTCATGACCCCGCCGCCCATCCACATCAACGGGCAGGGTAACCGAGAGGTAAGAACTCAAAACAGGCAGTGTGGATCTTCCTTTGTTGCTTTCAGCTGAGTCGCTGCATACTAGAGTGTCACACGCTGTAAATAGCACCATGCACAGAGGTGTTGCTTTGTACCCACAGCGAATTGGGTCTCCAGCTGAATTAAAGTTGGTGTGATACTTCACTCCGGTGTTACATTTTCATTTCAGCCCACGCACCTCCAGCATTATAGCTGGCCTGAACACTCTCGTTTCCAGCATTCAGGATTTTCCCCTAGTTTCTCCACATCAAAAACTGCAAATGGGGACAGTGACTTTTTCAAGTGTGAGAGAGATTTTGTGCCACAGCATGAAATATAACCTTGTTCTAAAAGGACGAGTGCCTTGGTATTTTTTTCAGGTTTTTTTTCAGTGTTTTCTGTAACCTTGTTCTACTTCTGTTTTCTTGCAAATGTGTCAGAAGTGTGATGTAGAGACAAGATGACAGCAGAAAGAGCCGCATATGCTAGAACACAAATGCCCCACCAAAAAATAAACAGGGACTCACAACAGAGGGAGATTACAGCTGGAACTTCAAATAAAAGCAGTATTGCAAAGTTTTTCAGTGAATGTGTGATTGTGTCGTCTCCAGCTGCAGCCACTGATTCCAGAAAGCTGTCTGAGCTACAGCCATCTCAGCCACAGTGTCAGCAGCCACCTGGACTCGTCTCCCGAGAGCAGCGAAGCGGGTGCTGATGTCCCAATCTCACGCAAGGGTAAGATGTCCTACTGGTCCCAGGGTTAGGCTGTCCATGATCGGCTAGGCTCCAGCCCCTCAGGACCCTGAATATGGATAATTAAGTTAATTAAAAAAAAAAAACAAAACAGAATGAATCAGTGGACAAAACAAATCCGTCCTTTTGCCCCCACAGAGAGGCAGCAGATCCTAAAGGGGGTCCAAAACATAGCAGTGAAGGCGGCCCGCCGACGCTCCAAAGCCCTGGAGGTGGACGCCTTGCGGCTGCACCCTCCCCCCTCTCCCCTGGACCCCAAGAAGCAGAAGAGTAGCCTCTCTCTGAGCGAGGCGCCCCCCAGAGGCGTGGCGATACGGCGCGGCAGGCAGCCCAGCCCCGAGCTCAGGCACGCCACCTCTGACGACAACCTGTCCAGCAGCACTGGGGAGGGGCCCGGCCTGCAGGGGACCTGGACCCGGCCGCGCAACCGCCAGCTCACCACCAAGAACCAAACCCCGCGAGAGCTCGACTTCGAGGCGCGCCGCAGGAAGAGGCGATCTCGCTCCTTTGAGGTCACCGGTCAGGCAGTGAGTACTCTCCATTTGCTGTACTATATTGCTGTTATGTTAATAGTTATTATTACACTGTACTGTGGGCAAGACTACAGAAATAGGCCATATTCTGCTGCAGCTTACAAGCCTTCAATTGGTAATGTATTAAAGGTGTTCTGCTCGAGTGAACGAAACCCACATAGTTAACTAATAAACCACCAGATCAAAGCATTTTAATTTCATTCCTGTTGGTCCTCTAACCGAGTGAGCCCACGCTTTGCACTCTGCTCCTCACAGCTGCCTCAGACCAAGGCGACCACGGCCCAGAGGTTCCGTCCCCTGGACAGCACGTCAGATCCTCACCTCCACATCAACGGCCAGCCCCAGGCCCCCCTGCTCCGCCTCCAGCACAGAGGGATCCTTCCTCCCACCAAAGTCAGGGCACCCCACACCATCCAGCAAATAGGTGAACCATCATACTAACCAGAATCGCCTTGTCGGATTGTTGATACAGGTGAACTTTGCTTTGAGATTTTTGTTCTATTAAACCTGTCCTGTCCCACACCAGGCTCGACCACTGAGTCCTCCGCAGCCAACCTGAATAACCTGAAGCGAGGACCCCAGCTGCGGCAGCCCCACCCCCTCCTCCTCGTCTCCAACACGAACTCCGGGCCTCAGCGCACACGCAGGCACTGAGGAGCAACCCTATTTGCCCATCCAACACCAGCACTAATACAATTACCAGCTGAGCTCAGAGGGCCCTCCTAACGGGAGAGCTTAGAGTGCCCAAACCCTTCCCCAGCTCCACAAAAAAAAGACACTTAGCCCCTCAGTTTCACACATAAGGCAAGATTGTGAGGCAGTCCGGTAGAGACTAACTAAACCTTCGCTAAAACCCCACACAGGTCTCCTTTGTGCTTTCTTCTGGACACTGAGTGGCCCCCGCCGTGGCACTGAGACGCTCTGACATGTGCAGCCCTCAGATGCCAAAGACGCCTCTGACCGCGGCCATGCTCCGTTCTGTTAAATGTTTCGGCTTTAGCTTGCTCCTGCTGCGCCGCTTGTGTCACCGTCAAGTCGGACGGTGCCGGGCTCATTATGAATGCAACGCCGCACTAATGTTTGTGCATTAGGACTATATTTGGTTTGATAGAAGTCACTGCTTGCTATGAAGGAGATGAAAAAAAAAAAACATTACAACAAGCTAGTGGGTGGATTTCTAGGTGTTTTAACTCTCATAGGTCAGTAATGTCAGGGCTCTAACTAGAACGTTAGGTTTTTGGAGGAGGACTGGCCTTACTGGACAAGGCATCAGAAGACTGCAACGAGGATGTTAGACGTCTGTCAAAGTGCTTCTGCATCCGTCAGTGTTTGTTATTGTGAGGTTTGGTCTCAAGAAAATTACACAATGGCAATGTTGAAGCTTGATCACCTGGATTGTTGTGCACTTCTGTACTCGATGTTGATATTCTCATATGCCCCAGGTCTATGCCTTTTTCTCGCCCAGACATGACTGTTACATGTCATGCTTTTGTGTTAGATGTACTGATCTCTAGCACTGAACATATAGCACTACAGGACGCTTTCCCGAATTAGTTGGCTGTATTTTTAATGAATTATTTAACTGTTGCCTTTTCTTTTATGGGTTACCAAATTGTTATCGTTGACATTGTTTTCATAATTACTACTTTCTATGCTTTATTTTGTACATTTTTTTATTTGGACCCAAATAAATTCTGATGAAATAAGTGGACCCTTGTTTTTTCTTCTATTCTATTATTATCATGGAAAAGTTCATTTTTTCCATAATTTAATTAAAAAAGCGAAACGTTCATATATCATATATTTTAGAAACATTTCAAGCCTTTTTATTTCAGTTTTTATGACTATGGCTTACAGTTCATGAAAATCAAAAATCCAGTATCTCGAAATTTTAAATTGTCACACAAGACTAATCAAAAAAGGGATTTATAATATAGAAATGCTGACCCTCTTCACAGTATTATGGAAGCCAATCAAAGCTAAAATCTGAATCCATGACGTTTCTTGCTATTTTGAGAAATAAACAATAAAAACGTGCACACTCGTGTGTCTGTGTGCACATGTCTTAGTCACTGGCGGTGGTAGAGCGGTAATTCACCAAACTGACTCAAAAGTTACGGTGATGTTATTCTGTGCTGGCATTCACACACTACAATATCAGTTCATCAGTTTAATGCTGATAGTACTGTCAGTTTATTGATGCTGATTCAGCAGCTGGACTGAAACACTGCTGTGATCCATGATGTCCTGAAGAAAGAGAAATCTGAAGAAAAAACTAGGAGAGAAACTAAGCTCTGAACATAAGACAGCAGCCTACAAAGAATATACTTATCTTTCAGACAACTGTATGTTTACTGTTATCCATTTACTGTATTTCAGGGTGGTTACAAATAATAAGCACTGCAGTAACTGAGTGGTTAAAATGAATAATTTCAGAGAAACTCAGGGACATACAGCTATATTTGTCAGTATGAACATTTTAATTATATTACAGAAATCTTCTCCAAAACCCCCAAAAAGTGAAATGCTTCCAGCAAAAAAGAGCTAAATGGCATCACAGGCCTTATAAAAATCTAAAAAATAATATCAGTATCAATAAAATTACAGTGATCATGCACGTCAAGCACTAGCACCTCTCATACGGACTTACTGACATTGGTCGACTATTTGCATTAAACCCTCCCTTCAACCATTTGCATAAACATGTGCCAGTAGTTTGTGGTTCTTACATAATAAAGTTGTTGTCCATTGAAAGTTTATCCTTGTTGATTTTGGGATTACAGTAAGACTCTGCCACATATTTGGGGGAAAGATTTCTTGCATGAATACCTTCCAAGAAAGCATTATACAGCATCTCTGTGACATCCTTCCAAAAGAAACGGTAAGACATTAGACATTTGCAGAATTGCCCTATTGAACTCTTCAATATTAGGCTTATCTTCCACAGAGGATAAGCCTAAGACAGACGTCAGATCAGACATCATTTTATTTCAATAAATAAGTTAAAATCTAGGGGAGCAGTACAAAATGCAAAACACAAAACAGTTTGTGATGAGTTTGCAGCTTCATTCAGGAGACAGTT
Source organism: Myripristis jacobus (assembly GCA_900302555.1). Classification (NCBI taxonomy): domain Eukaryota; kingdom Metazoa; phylum Chordata; class Actinopteri; order Holocentriformes; family Holocentridae; genus Myripristis; species Myripristis jacobus. The sequence goes on along the minus strand of OMLB01062465.1, from coordinate 18,788 downwards.
TCCCTGCCTTTTATCCACTCCTCCTCAGGTGTGGACAATTAAGCCAATTTAGCCCAGGCACCACCCAAGACTCTTGCACAGCAGGGCCAATGGTTGTGCAGAGGGGCGTAACACCGACTAAAGAATGAAGAAGAATACTTTTCCCCTTCCTCCCTCCTACAGGCTCTTGTACGTATAATTTATAAGCTGGTTAGTCTGACTAACCAGGTAATTTTTTAACCACACTGGCCACAACATGTAGACAGTCACCAGTACAGTTTCACCATCACAAAGAACTGCCGGAGAAAAGTAAGTTGGAGAGGGGTTGAATACATATCAAACCCATGAAAATATATCAAGCACCTTCACTCAGCTCCAAATGTTTACGAGGTCCATTATAAAATATTGTATTATATGAAATGTTGATTTTTGTACAAGGGATTTAAGCGTCACTGTTTATCTGTGTTATACTGGGATGTGTCCACTAGATGGAGCACTTCAGCCATGTCTGCAGGACTGGGCTGTCACCAAGCAGCTCAGTTTGTGTTTGTGTGGAGTAAATATACTCAACAAAGTAGCAGGGAAGCCTCCTTTGACTGGGCTCTTATTAATCAATCTGAGAATTAGCTCAGCTTTGGAAAATGATTTTATATGTAGGAATATAAACAACTTTTACACTGAAAAACATGGGATGAGCGTGTTATCGAGTTTATTCCTCTCACTATTTCTCAGGGGGTTTTTTTATTACTTTTTTTTTTATTAGGAAATAATTTTATTTATATTGCTGAAACCGTAGCTCCTATTATGTGGTCCAGTTGATGGCATGTATTGTATGTGGCTGCTTTATGTTGTGTTTAAATTAACCTCTATTTAATCTACTTAGTTTACTTCTTGCAAATTGAGTTTATTTGCAATAAATTCATGAGACCAATATATATTTTTTTTAATGCGACAGATGATTATTTTTCAGACTGAATAAAAGCTTTAGGAGTTACACTTCTTTTTTGTGTGACAATTGATGGTGCAAACGGAAGTCCCGCCTCCTGATCTCGACCGACAGCATCTTCATCCAATAAACGATCGTCTGCGGAGTGATTGATTTGCGAGGCGGCCAATGAGCGTCGGGATTACGCGGCTCCGGCGGTAGTGCACGTACAGCTGATTTGCAACCCGCCGAAGCAACGCCACAGAGAGGGGGAAAATGTCGCTGGCGTCGACACGGACCGTTCTAGGATCAGTGTCCTTTTAGGAGAAATCAGACGGCAAATCGGTGAGTGGGACAGCCGTCACCAGTTGCACAGGAGGGTAGCGCTGAAATTCGGCGTGTCCCGTCCAGAACCAGCACCATCCTCCGTGCATTTTTGTGTACCGTTGCGGGCCTGCTGTCGGTCAACCCCCCGCATCGGCCTGGCAGCCATGACGATTGTCAGTCTCAATAAATGTGCACTGTTGATGTTATTTGCATTGCAAGACGGTATTGCGTTTTTTCCCCCGTTACTTTAAAGTGATGCCTTTTCATTTCCATATTTTTCTCAGCAGGAATATGAACACAATGAAGCTGCTGTTGACTCTTACTTTCTAAAGTTATTAGTTTGCGACGTTACTCCACTTGCACAGACGGGAGATTAGCAGCAGTGACGCAAAAAAACCTGCTGCTGGTTATTTACCTCCACATGAATAAAATTATATAAGCATACATGCGTGTTTGGCTGTTATACTGACAAAAACATCCCATGTCTCCACCATCTCTGCAGTTATCCTTCATAAAGCTGCTGCAAACAAAATGTAACAGGTTGCACATGTTTGTTGCTGAGCATGTTATGTAGTGCAAATAGAGTATAATTGTTTTGCATGAAAGTTTTTTTTGAATTATTTCATGAGGTTTTGAATGGATATATTTGTGTGTCCTAGCTTCCAATTCTCTGGTTAAATTGAGTTTTCCACTCTCAATAAGTTTGCAGCTTTTGGTTAAATACTGTTCAGGCACCCAGACAGTGTCTTGTTTTTGTTTGGTCTACACACAGGCCTTTTTGAATGGAAAAAATACAAATCACATGGATGTGAACTGAGGATAAAGATGAACACAGTGAATATCATTGGTTTTAATTTGCAACATCTGTTTCTTTTTTCCTTTTTAGATTCTGTGGAAATTCCCTCAGAAATGTTGCCATGAGTGAAGTTAATCTGTAAAATTGTCAAAAGAGAGGGCCAGAACAGAAAGTGAGGGATCGCAACAACCTCAGCACTTGAGGTTTTAACTCACAGAGATAGCGTAACCTCTCTTTTTACTATGTCAATACTAATCATAACCATATAAGAGCATTTTAGAGTATGCTGTAACTTTATAGTGGAAGTAGCTATATCTGTGTATTGGATCCAGTGAGTTAAATCTCCTCTGTCAGCTTGATAAGTCAAAGTTTAGGGTGAACTCAGTGATGGACCCATCCACTAGTGTGGTGGGCCTGGACGCCCAGGGCAACATGCTGTTCAGGGTGGTGAAGCCAGTGATGGGCATCTTTCAAGTAACGTCTGAACAGGCCAACAGCGTCGGGCAGGGCGGCGTGGGGCTTCAGGGTTTACCTGAAAACACCATGGTCCTCTCTCAAGGACCGGGCCAGGCTCCACTCGGGCAGAGCGAGGTGGTGATGCCCAGCCTACAGCCTCACCTACAGCCCCAGATGCAGGCCCCTGCTCCGGCCCTGGCCGTGGACGCCCTGCAGAATCAGGACCCGCCGCCGAACCCAAATTCAGAATCCGTGACGCAGATGCCGTTTGCAGAGGTGTCGTCACTCCTGGATCCCAACATGAAAGGATCCAAGGCTCGTAAGTGGCCAGTCATTTGAAGATAAGACCCTTGAACTGAAACGCAACTTGATGAATTGGATCACTCACGCTGTTCTGATGTAATTTTAGGGAAATATCTCATCTCATATGAGGAAATCAAACGTCGCCTACAGGCCCCTGAGAAGATGTCCCTGCGCTCACTGGCGGCCTACACTCGGGTCAGCAGGGGCCCGGCCAGCAAGAAAACGCTGCTGGAGTCGCTCAATGTGCTTGGCCTCACACCCAGCACAACCACGTCTGTATCCTCGTCCTTCTCCAAACTCACTGAAGGTGAGAGGTGTGTGTGTGTGTGTGCATGCATGACTGACCCCTGGAAATGGCACAGCAGTGTTACATAAATGGTCTGGTGTGTCTTTCTCTAGGAGACACCAAAGCTTTGTGTGCGGACATGAAGGACTTTGCCCACGACTACGTGGACTACGGCAACATGGCTAAACAGCTCATCCCCGAAACAAACACAGTTCAACACTGGTCCAAGATTATTGAAACAAAGTATGTATACGCTGCTACGTGGCCTTCAAGCCTGTTCTGTTATAGGTCTACAGTCATTTCAGCAAATTTCAGCAGTCTATCCCTCCAGGTAGTTTCCCTTTGATTTGGCAAGCTTCCCGGTCTGCTTCATTTCAGTTCGACTGGGCTGGATAGTTGTTGTTTTGTGGAGCTCAAACGGTCAAAAATGTACATGTGAAAGACTCAGCAGCAACAGGTCTTTCAAGAAACGATACCGACACAGATACCCGGATTACTCCACAACCCTCAAGAGTGAAGATTTTCGTTGGGAATTATTTCCTGCTGAAGAACACCAGTTTATATCTATCTGATATATAATAATTTGATGGGCCAATAGATATAAATCACCCAGAAACTATCTTGATGGATAGATTGCATTGGGAAAATACCTTTTTTGTATTTTGGGTGAACTGTTCCTTTAACGTAAAAGTTAAGAGAAAGAATTTAGGATCAACAGAGCACTAACACTGATGATCTCTCTGTATTTGATTTTTGATTTAGGAACCACCTTGAGGATATGAGGAAATGTTTCAGAGACCCGGTCAACAGCGGCGCGTTCGACAACGTCACCCACGGCCTTGGTCTGGGAATGTTGGACGTCGCGCTGGACATGATCACCATGGTGATCGACCGTCAGATCCGCATCCTGTCCGGCGCCGCGGCGTCGGACCCACCCGAGTCCGGCCCACCGATGAGGCGCATCCGCCGGCGCCACCGCAAGCCCCACTCCACTGACAAGGAGAAGCCTCATAAGGTACCTGGAGGGGTCAAAGGCCACGGCAAGGTCCTGTCCAAGGCCAAGGGGCAGGGCAGAGGCAGGAAGAAGCTGCGACCGGAAATGGGAGCAGCCGCTACCATGGAAACGCAGGCAGAGCAGTGCAAGCCGGATGAGGTGGAGAGCAACGTCCTCACCCTGGTTTCTGTCGGATACGAGACCATCTCCAGTGGCCTCAACGCAACCGGGCCGGTCTGACGGAGCGCTGTAGAAACTGTGTGGTATTAGATCATGCTCAGGACTAGCCCGGTAAATCTAGAGTCCTTTAGAAGCGGCCCTCATATAGCTCCACTGAAAGGGAAACTCAGGGATGTGACGCAGACTCTGCAAGTGAGCTGGGTTGTCCAGATCCAGAGCCGACCTGTGAAGGAGATCACAGCTGTGGTGAGCTTAGCATCAGCATCAGTGTACGATGTCACATCTTGGACCTCACCACTGCTTATTTGTTAGAAACTGTTTCATACTTACTCTGATGTCTAAATAAAGCCGGTCAATTAATATATTATCATTATTTTTTCACCCTACACAGTTTCCAGTGAACAGATGAGTCCCTACCTGATTTTATATATATATATCTATGTATATGTATTCATGGTGAACGCTGAGGAAACATGTTCATGGACATTGAGATATGGATTTTATTTTCAGACGATGGTACGATGTCCTTTATCTCTCTCTGTTTGTTGTATTTATTGTTTAGATTTACAGTTAAACATTCAGGCCTCATTCTGCGTCGCAGTATTGAAAATAATTGTTTTTACTGAAACCTGGAGAGTTGGACAGAATATAAAGATTTAATTTTCATAACCACGTTGATTCCTTTATTTATTGGTTTGGAATGTATAAGTGACTTTGACAGATCTCTCCCAGTCACTGCAGGGGTTTTTAAGCACCGGGGTCCTCCACGTCTTGGAAGGCTGGAAATTTTTATCTGATAATTTCCAGTTTTTGAGAAGAAACAAATTCTGAAAAATGACATCTAATCCTGATGCACAACTCCATATGTTATGTTGTAGCCCATGTGGAAAACCTATAATTTGTTTTGTGGCCTTCCTACGGTCTTCAGTTTATAAAGTGTTAATGTGTTTTCGGTGCAACCTTGATTTTACAGCAGATCAATTGAAAAGTCAGCGCACACACACACACGTCAAAAGCAGACACCCACCTGTCCCCGTTGTTTTGGCAGGGATATTCTACAAGCTGAAAGGCACTGTGGGGGATTTTAGGGCTGCAGGAAAACACTCAGTAGAGTCAGCCAAGTGCTAATTCCCTACCTGTTAACACACAGAGAGATAGAGAAAGAGAGGGAGGGGGGGGGGAGAACAGCTTTACAAAGGATTTGCTCTGTATTAACCCAGCGAGGGGACAGAGCCAGCTGGAGTACAAGGAAAACAGGCTCGACTGACGTGTACCAAAAGTAGAGATAGTGGGAGAGCAATTCTGTTTTTCACCCCAAAAAAAGACAGTTGGTTTAATATCAGTTGGGCGAGTGGCGGCGTGTTCCTGTGGAGAAAAGGTGAGATGCAATGTAGGGCAAACAGGAAGGGACGGGGAGCAGCAGGCTGCCTCCAGCCAGCTCGGCTCATGGTTGCGAAGAGTGGCAGCGCAGGACAGAAATCTGGCAAGAGAAGAAGCAAAAGGAGAACAACGGTGGCTAAAACATCAGTGAGGAGTGGTGCCTGTGCTGCATGAAGATGTCAACTTGAGGTGGTTTTGCCAGACACAGTCCCACAGACCGGACGGAGCAGGATGGGACACCCCAGTATGCCACTCACATACACATACACACGTTCGCACATGAACAAACGCAGATCCAGCCGGCTGCACAACTCTGCACCAAATGGTGAGTGGAACAGCATCCTGACTGGTGCTGTGTTAGAACGGTGGTGTAGATTGACTGTTTTTATAGATTATGTACAAAAAATACAATGCTTGTTATACCTTTACTCATCCATGGAGGGTTGACTGAGCGAGCACGCTCTTTTAGCGTCATCCTGTTTCCCATTCATGCAGTCACACACCTTCACACCTGGGAGCAGCTCAGTGCAGCCACAGGTGGACGAGATGTGTTGAAGGAGGTGAAGAGTGTTACTTTATCCACCCACATTTTCCCAGCTGGTCCGCAGATTCAAACCAGCAACCCTCCAGGCACAAGCCCGCTTCTCGCACCTCTGCACCCAGCAGCTCCCCATGCCTCCTCTTAATGCGCTTTCAGGTAGTTCTCTGGTGTTTGCTGAGGGTTGGGGGTGCAAAGACCAAACCACCATCAAACTACTAACATTTATGTGTCACTGTGTCCAACTTCACTGGAGGACTATTCAGAAAAGAGGAGTAAGCTTGTGGCTGGAAGACTCGTTTACATGGACCAGCTGTGAAACTCTGAGCAGGGAAGTGCCATGTGCTGTTGAAGTGCCCTTGGGCAAGGCATAGTATACCTTTTATTTGAAAGAACTTCTTAAATTAGAAAATATCTTGGGCTGATTTGATTTTGTTAACTTATTGCAGCTGAGAATGACATGGAAACAGCCAATTTCACAAAAAATTAAATTCACCAACGTTCATCATTCATCAACAACAGAGTATAACTTTTATAATCAGAGATGGCATAAAAAATGGAATAAGATTTACGTCAAAGATAGACTGTAAAATAAGAAATTGTTTCAGTTTACATTAAAATTTACAGTAAACGGTTACTCCTTACCATCCCAATCCCAACTCTCCCTCTTCTGCCCCACAAACTTTTTCCCGTTTTGTTTTGCTGAATCTGTGTTCTGTTTTATGTACATGTGTGTATATGTGTATATCGATGTATTTGCGTGTATATATATGAGTATATTTCTTGTTTTCTTGTTTTATTTTTGTTATTTATGATTTGAACTTGTAAGTATAAAGTATAAGAATATGTGACAAACTGCCCTGAAATATGCAGTTGTATGGAAAGCAATGAAAGAAACATTGCAATAAAGATATTAAAAACAGTGGCATGGATGAAGCTGATTGGTGGCTCACATTATGTTACAGCTAACTGTGCAGGCAGCCCTCCCTCCTGTTGCAACTGTCCCCTGGGCCACCTGTGTTAATAAGATTTAAATATGTCCTCAGCTTCTATTCCATGTTATATAATGGCTATACATGGCCTTACTAGCATAATCACTGAGTCATTTATGTGTTATGCACATGACAGTGAATGGTGCAGACACCTAACCAGGGCAGCCTTCTGGATGGGAGTTATTCCCAGTCCGTTACATAGACCAACATCCCCCCCCACCCCCCTGTCCCGCA
>OMLB01062464.1:14589-26521 GCA_900302555.1 Myripristis jacobus | reverse complement strand
TAAATAACAATTTTCCATGTCAAGGGTTTGACCGTTTATTGCGCCATTGTTCAGTTAAATGCTGTTGAGAAAACACAATTAGAAAGACTACATGCTGTGTCGCGTATGTGACGTCACATTATCGCCCTTTCCCTCCCTTTCCTCTCCATCCATATTCAAGTCAAGCTGCCAGTGTGTTTTGTTCCTCAAAAAAAACCGCAAAAACTCAGCGCGGAGCAGAGAAATCGTCATGTCTGTTGTAGGCTTCCAGTGCGGGTGGTGACGTATATCATTCGCACCGAGAGCAGCGAAGAGTTGTAGTTCACAAAGCGGGCTCACACAAAACCTAACATTATCAATATTCTTCGTGCTAAATTGTAGTCTTCTTTGCGTGAAAAAATATCTTTAAATAGCACAAACAACATATGTGAAATCCATGGCACAATTCAAACGGGACCAGAAAATAATTTTTATCTACCCATTGGATCGCATTCATAATTTTTTGCTTTTGAGGACCCATGTACCGGAAGTGGGTGGGCGGGACCTCACCACTCTATAGCAGGCTAGCAGCCTAATACTGAAACAACTAGCTTAACGTTAGCAGCCTAATACTTATATTTTATATGGACCTACTTTCGAGTTTGAAATAAAGATTGGTTAATTTGAATGAAACAACTGACGTTAGCAGCCTAATACTGAAACAACTGACGTATTTCGAGTTTGTGTGATGTGATCCAGTTGAAGATGTGTTTATGTTACACCACAAGATGCCACTGTAGACTTTCTAGACGCAGACTGACGAAAAGGCTTCAGGGTAACGTTAGCGTTGCTAATGTTATGCTAGTTCAGAAGTGTGGCTGACAGTGTATTCTAAATAAGCCGTAAAGTTAAAGAGGATGAGTGTGTTAACTTTATGAGAGTTTCCCTGTTTCACAGAGCAGTGATCCGACACTGGCTGAATGCCTGCATCTTCTTTCATGGATTCCGTTAGATTTCTGTGGTGGTTAGCAAGTCTAGCCTACAGTAACATTATGCTCCTTTTCCACTAGTACCTACTCAGCTCGACTCAGCTCGACTCGGCTCGACTCGGCGCGGTTTGAGAGCTTTTCCATTAGGTGGTAGTACCTGCTAGCAGGTCCCATTTTGGGACCTACTCAGCCAAGCGAGCTGAGTCGAGCTGAGTCGAGCCAAAAATGTGACGTGAACGCCGTGCAGGCCACTGATTGGACAGGGAGTGACGAGAGCGACTCCTGCACGAAAACAAAACCCGACATTAAAAAAAACAAAACAAAATGGCAACAGCAACCGTGCGCATTGATCGTCACTGAAGTTGGCAAAGTCGGAAAATGGCAAGCAAGCCGATATCGCGGTCAAATGAAGACGTGGAGACTTTTCTGTGCTTGGTGGCGGCCCGAAGAATCCAGAGGGAGCTGGACGGTGCGCCGCCTTGCTATGACGACTCCACCCACGGCGAGGTGCTACTCAACTGTAATGGAAAACCAACCAAACCGTGTCGAGGCGAGTAGAGGCGAGCTGAGTCGAGCCGAGTCAAGCTGAGTAGTTACTAGTGGAAAAGGGGCATTAGACTGTTTAGCCTATTAATGTTTTTGCACCTGTGTTGACTGTTTTTCCTCATTCTCATATTGTCCTACCTAAACCCCCCATCTTCTCTCCTCTCTCCCTGCCCTTTTGCTGATTTATCAGGTGCTCCAATTCCAAATGATAATACCAATTGTTTCAGCCGTTGCGCAGAGATGGATATGCTTCAACGTATCTTCCCCATGATCTTTCCTGACATCGATACTTTTTTTCCCACGCTGACATGACACACTGACACTCGGCTGTCAGAGTGAGACAGGTTCTAGTTCATATCACATGACACCGCGTTACTTACTGCAGCGACGAATGATAATGCAATCAACATTATTATTTTCCCTATAGGGAAAAAATTACGTTTCAAAATGAAAGTCAGCTTGAAAAAATGGAAAATGATACCATAAAAAAATACTGAGGACATGACCTCGGTGTCCCCAATGGTAGCTACGGCCATGCCAGAGAGAGCAACAACTTTCAACCTATATTAAAGAAAATGATCTACAGTATGCAAACCTTTTCAACTGGCTTTCAGGGCCTGTGACTCCACTGCAACAGCTCTAACCAGAGTGCGAAATGATCTCGTTCTTGCTATGGATTCAGATTCCACCTCTGTGCTCCTACTACTGGATCTCAGCGCAGCCTTTGACACCTGATCACTGTACACTATTAGAGCAAACTGTAAGATCAGTGCCTCTGGCCTAGCTACAGTAGATCTCTAGACTGAAGTCCTACTTACAGTATCCGAAAGAACACAGTGTGTCTGCCACAATAATATTACTTCACAGTTCTGACGTTGAATATGGAACACCTTATGGTAGCCTGGTTGGCTGCTGTGAAATGGAACTGGGTGTCACTAAACTTCCTGCTTTTAAACTCAGATAAAACTGAGATGCCCATCATTGGCCCTGCCAGACACAGACACCAATTTGCTCAACAACTGTGTGATTCACAAAGTGCCAAAAGTCTTGTCAAATCAAATGTTTCATTTGATGCCACCCTCTCCCTTGATAAACACATTAAAGAAATCACCAAGATTGCCTTTTTTTCCATCTGCATACCATAGCTAAAATTAAGTCTTTCCTATCCACAGCTGACACAAACACTCTAATACATGCATTTGTTTCATCCAGACTTGATTATCATAATGTTCTATTTTCAGGTCTGCTATGTGCTAAAAAGGTTTCAGATGGTTTCAAAATGCTGCTGCTAGAATAGGCCAGTTTCCACTGAAGAGTAGTATTTGGGGAGCAGGAACTACTACAGGAACATCCTCTCGCTCTGCCCTCTCAACTGCCCTGTCTCCACTGAGAGGGCGGAGTAGGAGGAAGGTTCCTGTAAAGTTACTGGGCTCTGGATGTGACATAATCGCTGCACGACCATTTTGACCGGGCGTCAAAATGCGTGTTGTTAGCATTAGCTAACGTTAGCTAGCACATTAGCGTTAGCTTGGTAATGTTGGTCGTGTTGCTAGGGACACCAATGTTAGCTAACATTAGCTAAAGCTAACGCTAGCATCCCTAAAGATGCCGGCTATTTTGTCGTTTGCTGTTGACGTCACATCCCGCCATGAGTATATCCAATCAGCACCAAGTAAACCCCAAGCCCCACCCAGGAGTTTTTCGGGGCCGTTCTGAGTACCTACCCCGAGGCAGGAACTTGTTTAGTCCCTGTAAAAGTTGCAGAACTCTGTCCTTTGGGGGTTGTTCCTGCAGTGGAGACACGCAACAACGGCCCTGGCCCTGGCCCCGCAAAATTACCCCTTCTGCTGACTTATAAAATCCTGAATAGGCTTTGCCCAGCATACCTGCCTGATCTCCTTAAACCTTACATTCCATCTTGAGCTCTCCATTCTCAACATGCAGGGCACCTGTGTTTACCCAAAATTAAAAAGAAGCAAGTGGCCGGGTCTTTTCTGATTGGGATCTGTTCTTATGGAATAACCTTCCTGCTGCTGATAGACAATCAGAGTGTGTTGAGTGCAAACTTAAAGGTGAATTTACTAATACCTAGGGAAAGTCAGGCATTTTTTTGCCAATCTGCAAAAAAAATTCTTACCAATAGCTTTTTTTTTTTTTTTTACCATGTGCTGCTATAGGTGTCTACTAACACCTCACAATTTATCCACGGCCAAATCCTCGGGGAAACGCCTGGAGAGCCAATCAAAGTTATGGGGTGTCCAGAGGGCCTGGGCGAAAATAGTGAAAAAATTTTTTTTTTATACCAATATTAGCTTTTGAGATGTCTAACCAGGGGTTTTAAGGGGTGCTGAATCTATTCCAACCATTAGTTTTGAGTAAAAATGACTCCTTAATCATGAAATATTGATCTGTCTTATTTAGACTATGGGTTTTGGGTGTCAGATGGATTCTAAACATTCCATTTGAGATAAACTCACTCTGGTGATGGTAAGTAAATCCTTTTGCTGTCTATAGTTTAGAGATGACTATAAATTTAAACACACATCAATTTTACCTCTTAGTTATTGCCTAAAATGAACAACTGACTAACATAAAAAATGGTGTTGCTAGCTAGCATCCATCTTAAGTTAGCTAATGTTAATGTAAAATCTAACAGCCTAGCTACATCAACCATCGTAAATACTCTCTGTGTTGTTGATCAACTTTAATTGTGTTGTAAATTGTATCATTTTATAGAGGGCTCACTAATTAAAAGTGAGATTATTCACATTTCACACTCTTTCACTGTCGAAAAACGCAACAGTTTTCTATCATTTTTCCATGACAAAATTGACAATTTTCACAATCAACTGGCCGCTCCCCCCTCCCTTCTGGACCTGATCCCGACCCCCCTATACTCAGTATCCACTTCTTCCCCTCATTTACGGACATCACCCCATCTGACATCTCCTCTGCAGTTGTAGGCATTAAGTCCTCTACCTGGTCCCTGGATCCCCTCCCCATCACTCTCCTCAAGGACTGCCTCCCCACTCTTTCCCCTCTCATCACAAAAATTGACAACTTTCCTCTGGACATGTACCCTCTCCACTAAAGCTTGCTGCCATCACGCCCATCCTTAAAAAACTTGGCCTCGACCCTGATTCCCCCAACAATTTCTGGTCCATTTCCAACCTTCCATTTCTGTCAAAAATCCTTTAATGTGTTGTTGCTATTCAAATCACTTCAAATCTGGAAACAAACAACCTCTATGAACAATTTCAGTCTGTTTTTTGCTCCAAATACAGTACAGAAACTGCCCTGCTCAAAGTCACAAATAACCTCCTGCTCTCCTCTGATACCGGCTCCCTCAATATCCTCATCCTCCTCGACCTCAGTGCTGCTTTTGACACCATTAACCATTCAGTACTAATTTCTCGTCTCAAATCCACCCTTGGCATCACAGACACTGTGCTCTCCTGGTTTAAATCATATCTCTCTGACAGATATCAATTCATCCACATCAACAACTGCCAGTCACGTGTAACCCCTGCCACCCACGGTGTCCTTCAGGGCTCAGTGCTCGGCCCACTCCTCTTCATCTTATACATGCTCCCCCTTGGACAGTTACTTCGCTGCCATGGCCTCCAGTTTCACTGCTACACTGATGACACCTAGCTCTATCTCCCTGCCAAGAACATTACCGCTTCCACCCACTCCACCCTCACCACCTGTCTGACTGATGTCAAAAACTGGATGCAAATCAACTTTCTCAAACTTAACTGCAATAAATGTGAAATCCTCATCATAGACCCACCCTCCCTCACCCATTCCACTGAGGACGTCACTCTTAATATTGATGGTGCCATTGTCACCCCCTCCACCTGAAACCTTGGCATCATCCTCGACCCCACCCTGTCCTACCAGCCCCATGTGAACCAGGTTGCCAAAAGCACCTTCTTCCACAACAACACTGCCCGCCTGTATCCCAATCTGTCCCACACTGCTGCAGAGACACTCATTCACGCATTCATCACATCCAGACTCGACTACTGCAATAGCCTCATATATACGGTGTCACCAACAAAGTTCTCAGGAAACTACAGTATAGTATGTTCAAAACTCTGCTGGCTGTCTACTCACCAGGACCCAATCCAGAAATCACATCACACCAGTTCTGGCTCCCAGTTAAATACAGAATTGATTTCAAAATACTACTTACCACTTACAAGGCCCTCAATCAAGCTCCTAGCTACCTCTCTGACCTCATTCACCGCCATGCCCCAATCTTTTCCCTCTGGTCTGCCGACGCCAATCTTCTGGTCATCCCCAAGACTTACTGCAAAACCTGGGGTCACAGCGATTTCTCAGTTGCTGCCCCCTTCTTTTGGAAATCATTCCCAGCTAGGGTTGCAAAGGGACAGAAAATTTCTGGTAAATTTCCGGAAGCATTCCAGAAACTTTCCATGGGAAGTTCAGCTGGGGAATTTTGGAAATTTTGTTTTGTCATAAGCAGACATGCGGGCAAACTAATGACATTTTTGACTTTGACTGATTTTGAGCAGATTTTTTTTCTCAGTCCTTCAAGATTGATGGTGGATAAATGAATAGAAATAGGCTAAATGAATAGATGAACACTCCCCAGTCAGCAGCTGAATCAAACTATAACCTACATTCTTGTATGATAACTGTATTTGTATAAAAACTGGCTAGCAGAAGAACCAGCATCACAGTTGCGCTAGTTAGCAATTGCATAATAGATAAGGATGCTAGCTAGCAACACCATTTTTAATGTTGGTCAGTTGTTCATTTTAGGCAATAACTAAGAGATAAAATTGATGTGTTTAAATTTATAGTCATCTCTAAACTTTAGACAGCAAAAGGGTTTCCTTACCATCACCAGAGTGAGTTTATCTCAAATGGAATGTTTAGAATCCATTTGACACCCAAAACCCATAGTCTAAATATGACAGATCAATATTTCATGGTTAAGGAGTCATTTTTACTCAAAACTAGTGGTTGGAATAGATTCAGCACCCCTAAAAACCCCTAGTTAGACATATCAAAAGCTAATATTGGTTAAAAAAATATATATATTTTCACTATTTTCGCCCAGGCCCTCTGGGCACCCCATAACTTTGATTGGCTCTCCAGGCGTTTCCCCGAGGATTTGGCCGTGCATAAATTGTGAGGTGTTAGTAGACCTATAGGAACACATGGTAAAAAAAAAAAAAAAAAGCTATTGGTAAGAAATTGTTTTGCAGATTGGCAAAAAAAATGCCTAACTTTCCCTAGGTATGAGTCTGAACAGTTCCAAACACTCAGATCGGTTTTAACAGTCCGTGACGTCACTCTACACAACGCAACAGTGCGCCAGACCACAGAGCGACAGTCAAGGTGCGCGGAGCAACGGAATGCAATGGAATGAAATGGAGCAGACGGGCAGATTTGCCTGCAGTCTGAACGCGGCCTAAGAAAGTGCAAAAGCACAGGTTGGTAAAGTTTGTGACTAAAACAGGTGTAGAGCAGCAGACGCAGACTAACCTAACACCTGAGGATGACTTTGTACAGTACAGGTCCAGAAGTCCAGACCACCATGTTCCAGTAAATAAACCTGAAGTGAGCCACCACCAACCACAGACAGTCGAGGTAAAGTGTGAGCCTGAGTCTAATCATTACCCTTCTAGAGAGAGGAGGATGCCAGACAGATTATCTGATTGCCGAGTGTCTAAATATGTCTGATGAGGAGACAGATGATCAGGTCCAGAGTAACATAGATTACTGTTATCGAGTCATGTGTAACATACCTGTTTCATTCACAGAAGCTGTAACCTCAGGGAAATCAAGAGAATGGGTCAATGCAATGGATGAGGAAATGCTTTCACTTAGAGAGAACAACACATTTACACTAACCAACTTGCCTGAGGGTAAGAAAGCAGTGGAGGGTAAATGGGTGTATGCTATTAAGAACAATTGTGAAGGATCTGAAAAATACAAGGCCCGATATGTTGCTAAGGGATACAGTCAATAGATGGGTGTAGATTATGACGAGACATTTTCTCCTACAGCTGACTTGATTAGTATCTAGTCAAGTAGTATCTAGTAGTAGTGTTGATGCAGAAAGCAGCACAGGAAAATTTGATTTTGCACCAAATGGATGTACAAACGGCCTACTTAAATGCACCAGAGGGCTACAAGCTGAAATGTCCCACAAATGAGAAGTTGGTGTGTTGACTACAGAGGTCATTATATAGGCTAAAACAATCAGGTAGGAATTGGAACAAGGTGTTACACGAGTATCTGACCCAAAACAAGTTTGTACAAAACCAGGCTGACCACTGTGTTTACACAAGGGAAACAGAACATGAGAAGGTAATCATGGTAATTTGGGTTGATGACTTAATCATTGCAGCAAGCGATGAAAATGTTTTGAAGGTTGTGAAAGACATGCTTACAGCAAGGTTCAAAATGAAGGACTTGGGCAAACTTAGACATTTTCTTGGCATTGATTTTAACCAGAGTGACAACTGTGTAACAATGTCACAAACAAATTATGTTGGAAAAATCCTGGAAAGGTTCAACATGCAGGATTGTAAAGCCTAGGTCAACACCGTGTGAACAAAAACTGAACTATACAGATGATGCAGCACTGATGAGTGATGTCACAAGATACAGAGAGGCAGTGGGTAGCCTCATCTATTTGACTGTCTGTACCTGACCTGATTTGAGTTTTATTGTAAGCAAACTGTCACAGTATTTTACTGAATCTACTGAACAGCAATGGAGTACAGTTAAGCATGTACTGACGTATCTCCAAGGCACAAGTAACAAAGAGTTGTGTTACAGGAAATGTGATGAGAATTTGGGTATACAAGCATACAGTGATGTGGATTGGGCTGCTGATGTTAATGACAGATGAAGTAAAACTGGTTATTGTGCAAGCCTAATCAAGGGTGGCACTTTAGTGTCATGGAAGACCAAAAAGCAACCCACTGTAGCATTGTCCACTTGTGAGGCAGAGTATATTGCTTTAGCCGTAACCATTGAAGAGTGTCTGTACCTCACACAACTTTTAGAAGGTATTGATAAACATCTGTATGCACTACCTAAGGTGTATGCGGACAACCATGGTACAATTGCCTTAGCCAAGAACCCTGTGTCCACACAGAGGTGTAAACATGTGGACATAAAGTACCACTTCACAAGCTCTACTGTGAATGATGGGAAAGTACTTTTTGAGTATTGTGCAACTGACCAGATGACAACAGATGTAATGACCAAACCTGCAACCAAGTTTAAGTTGATTAAGCTTGCTAGGTTTATGTTTGGAGATTAACTGAGAAAAAAAAAAGCCATTTTTGGTTTAATGAAATAATGTGAGAGCAAGTGGGGGTGTTGAGATGATGCTCTCAATTATTAATGTTTTATTGTTTATTTTGTATTTATGAATGGGCAAACTTAATGTTATGTTTTGGATTGACTGATGGACACTGATTGATTGATGAGCCACCTGTGTGTTGTGGGCGTGCATAATAAAAACCTTACACCCACAGCTATTTTTGGGCAGTTAATGCATGTGTGAGCAGCAGAGCGTCTCCCGAGTTCCCGTTTTTATTTCAAGTTTCCTCCGTTTAAGTTTGGTGTTTTCTGTTTGTCTGTCTGGGTTCACAATGCAGTGCTGCTGTATAGCCTTACTCTGCCAACAGTTACCAGTCAAGTTTAGCAGAAACTCTACTGACTATGAGTGATTACAGACTGAGGGAAGAGTGAGCTACTGAAGAGAGACGTGACGTGAGCTGTGACACCTGAGTGAGTGACAGAGAGGTTGTCCCTAGTGTGTGTGTGAGCGGGGCACACAGCGTAGGGGAGGGGCGATGTGTGTGACTGGCCTATCACACAACGTGGACACAGTCAGATACACAATGAGGATTTTCATTCATCACGAGCACAGATATTGACTCATATTACTCAGATAATACTCGTACTCGGCAAAAGTGCTTTATCTGTACCAGATACTCGTTTAAGCCGAATATCCGGCTCAACCCTAGTTAGCGATAAAAATTGTGATTTATCCTTAATGTTATGTAAAATTAAGCAAAGTGTTGTCCAGATGCTTAAGAGGTAATGATTATATAATATTTAAAAACATTTTAAACATAATTTAGATCCAAACAGCAACAGATACGGGATACATCTAGAATTCTTGCCCAAACACCACAGCTGCATTAAACTTGGGAGAGGAAACATTGGTCTCATATCTAAATATCTAATAAAGTTATGGCGGTCTAAGATCTCATTGATATTTCTGGACCAGAAAACAGAAATGAGGCCACTTGCACACCTCACTTCCACTTCCTTGGCCTGATTCAGGCATGAAGTTGTTTCTCTGACACATTTTTCCTTTGGTCCAATTATTGTTCATGTGGCTCTAAGTTAGGCAGACCAAAGTTGGAAAACAAATGACAAGCAGGTCCTTTGTCTTTTGGACAGAGGTTTTATGAAGGAGACTGCACTCAACAGTGTGTTGCAGCGGTAGAACAAGGAATCAACAGCGTATTGCAACGGTTAATCCTGGTTTTATCACAATGCTTTGATGTGAGGTAGGTATTGGTATTTATTTGTTGTTTTTAGACTATATGCCTGTAGATTTTAGTTATAGACATGCTAGGCGATGATTCACTTCCTATAGTTTAGGTCAGATTACGTTCTCACTTTAAACATACTGGACGCTTGTTCGGTCTAAACCCGATTTCAGATGCATGTTCTTACCTCTCCAAATGAAACAAAATGTTGCGGTAGATGTGAAAGTCCCTTGAGCCTTCTTTAGAGTCCACTTAGGGCATTTTCACACCTGCAGTTCATCCTCTGCGGTTTGAGTTGGTGGAATAATTAATACTTGTTAATAATTAATACTTTGTTCGTTTGGTTTGGTTGGATTTCCCACTGCAAATAATGAACTAAAATCTATCGACAAAAAGGACGTGGGACCTGTCAGCCTGCTCATTGGTCAGCGTCAGACAAATACTGCTAGGTTGAAAGGCAAAGAAACCAAAAGTGTTTACTTTAAGGATATTTTATTTCCTCTCTCACTTTCAACACATTTGGTCAGTCAAGTATCCGGCATGGACATGGGGCGCCCGCAGCAGCTTTGGCATTTCTTCATTATTGCATTGTTTATTTGGGCTAAATACCAAGAAGGCGGGATATTTCCTTGTTGTTTAGTGTCAGTCCATCATCCATTTGGTTCCTGTGTTGCTAACAGCTAGTTGCTAACGCTACCGAGTTGCTTCTTCCAGTCCATAATGCACACCTAACCTACGGGAGCTGCTTTAGCCCAAGATGCATGGGGCTAAAAAGAGCTATAGCTGAAAACATCATTACTTTACATAAATGCCCAAGCTTGTCTTCATAACACATCACTCAGACACTGCTGAAGGCTACTCTTGAGACCCTTTTTTTTTTTTTTGCCCTGTTTTTCCATGTTAAGGCATGGATCAGTGTGTCTTCATCTGTCTTGCCTCTTATTCACTAAAATGTGTCACAGCTTGGACTGTGTGGAAAGCCTATGTAGTCACATTTGTCTCCTTTTACCCGCTGGATTATTTCAGCTCCATCTGCTGGCTTTTTCAGGTACAGACAAAAGCCTGAATTCAGTTCTATGGAAAGCAAAGTGATAATTCATTGCTTTCCCGTCCCTACTGTCTACATTGAAGAGAGGAGGAACTGAAGAATGAGCCTAAGCTTCCGAACCTCACTCTTAAAAACATAATCTTGGTAAATTTCATATTTTTTGTAAAAAGGTCTGTGGAAAAGATTTTGATTGAAATTGCACGGAGCTGACACTATTTATATGGTAATTTTGACAACATCATGGTTCCATAAGTGGTTTTCTTTGGACATGGTAGTGCCCAGATTTCGAAACAGCTGAGTTTCAGGTGGTTCCAGTTATTGAACCAATCTAGGACTTCACAATGCAGGAATATATAACTAAACGGAATGTGCACATAAGAGCCTTAGCTCATTAAAGGACTGATATTTCCATTACCCTTTATGCCAAAGACCGGCTCCTCATGATAAAAATGATTTTGTGCTGATTCTGGCTATTGGTTTAGCATTTTATCGAACACACTGCTGGCTATCGTGTCAAAGTGGAGTGGAGGAACAGTGGAAAGGGTGCCAAAGCGTGTGTAATGACTGCCACAGAGCATCAAATATGACTATAATAATCATATAATGCAGCCATACTTCATCTTGTAGAAGATACAAAGCCTGCTTGGTACAGAGCATCTGTAAACAGCAACAACAACAACAACAACAACAACAACAACAACAACAAAGACGAGAAAATCACGTGAACTCTCTCCAGCTCCGTGATCTGAAACTGCATGAGTGACTAATTAAAGGTTAATTTAAAGGACTTTATTAATTCAATTTAAAGGGTGTACCACTTGTAAAGAGTATTC
>OMLB01062464.1:1240-11704 GCA_900302555.1 Myripristis jacobus | reverse complement strand
AACAACAACAACAACAACAACAAAAAGACGAGAAAATCACGTGAACTCTCTCCAGCTCCGTGATCTGAAACTGCATGAGTGACTAATTAAAGGTTAATTTAAAGGACTTTATTAATTCAATTTAAAGGGTGTACCACTTGTAAAGAGTATTCAAATTATAGATCTTCTCAGGTGCAAGCTTGTTTAGAAAATATTTATTTCATGTAATGTACACTGTACAAAGGCATTGAAGCATGTGTGATACATTTAGATCTCATCCCTCACAATCACATTTAATGGAATATTTCTTCTCTTACGTCTCTTATGTTGCTTTACATGAAATTTTCTTCAAACCATATGGATAACATGGTGATTTCGCTTCTCATATCAAGAAAGTTCAAAGGGAAAATGCAAATACTCCAAATACAAATACACACTAAAGTATTAAGGCTTATTCCTAACTTGCACTCTTTTCGTGCTAAATCTAAAGACATTTTAGTATTGTGCAAATTGAACATATATGTGTGCAATCTTTGGTTTGTATAATGATTTAGGTGATGATTTTTCAAAATTATGGATTTAATCTACGAATCATTCAGCAGTCAATATCACTCTATCAGTCATTATTTAGGCATATTTACCCGCAACCCTAATTGGATACGCGGCTTGGAAAATGAATGAATGAATGAATGAATTACTGTGGCATGTCAGTCTAAAGTTAGATAGCTCAATTTAAGGGAACTTAAGACATTTAAGTCTTTGTTCAGAAGAACCCCCACTGAATAACCATAGCAGCTTAATATTAACAGTGGATTTTTTTCCCATGTGATCCTTTTGGTAACTGACATCTCAGATTGGTAGTCCATAGTCTAATCCAGCAGATCTGTGGCTAGTCCATAAACATCAATGGAAGAAATCCTTGATCCGCAACATGAATGCCCTTTTACATGGATGATAGTAGAGTCATTGTGTTCTGTCCCCACCTTTTGGTACTTTCCACACTTTAACTATTCCTGCCATACTTCCATATATCTGCCATTTCCATTTATCCTGCCTTTATCACTGATCACAGTTCTTGTTGTTCTTCCACACTACCTCTTACCCTCCTGTCTCACTGAAGCCTCCTCTATTGCTTCCTTTACTCCATCCTGTCATTGCCGTCACCATTGATCTGCACCACACAATCCTTGTCCAAAGGCTCCTTTGAGTGAGCTGTGTCAAAGTGCTGGGCATTCACCTTGTACCTCCCCCGGGCATCCAGTCCCAGGGCCGGGACGAAGCGGCGGTCAAACTGGATCTCTTGGCGGAGGTAGGAGGTCCTCTTCTGGCAGGAGTCTCCGGTTCCCTCCTGCGAGGCAGACAGGAACACCACCAGCTCAAAGTGGTTGGACATGCCCTCGCACAGGGGTGGATAGAGGGGGCTGCGACGGTCCAGGGGGTGGTAGAAGGTGAGGGGGAAAATGAAGAAGGGGCAGGGGTGTGGGCCCAGATGGTCCAGCTGGAAGTCCAGAGAGGTCTGGTGCAGGGCCTGACCTTCACGCTCCTCATAGAGCACAGCACTCACCTTCACGTCCACCAGGGGGCGATGCAGCATGTTGGTGGCTCGCAGCATGAGGCAAGTTTGGCCCTGGTGCTGGCCCACCACCGCCTGGGGGCTGAACTGGATGGCTCCTGCTCGTTTTTGAGGACGGGCAATTTTGGCCACAAATGCACCTGGATGTTGGAGACAAAGCAGGTGAATTTGGTATTAAAATTTTTCACAGATAGCTCATAATTTCAGTGTAAATCAGTGGCACCCACTGTTTTACACTGAAATTATGAGCTCGAGATCTGGGTGTCACAGGCCATTTGGCATCACAATTACAGGGACCCCCACTCAAATATTTTCCCCACTTATAAAGGGAAATGATAGTTTCTGCCGTGCAAAAATGTTCACCTGCTCAAGGAAGCCATTGCTAGAAAGATGTTCTGGATAAAAAATAAACCCACAGTTATATTTAGTCATTCTTTGATGAAACTGCACTGTTATCATGTTGTACTGCTGTTGTACCAGCTCCATATTGTTTATCGTATCATGAGACAAGGACATCATATCATCCCTATTAGTCATACTCATTCACCACTGAGGCTTCTGTCTGTTATGTTTGTTCATAATTTTTTTTCTACCCAAATGTTTAATTTTTTTAATATAGTTTCAGATATGATATCAAGCAAATACATATGTTCATAGTCTCCTGCTGCATTTTCCACTTTATTTGTTACAATCAGACATGATTTGTCTATTATTAAACTTCAAGATAAAATTAAGAAGAAATGCAGGCTGCCTCTTGGGGAGGGGAGGGGTGTCAGACCTTAAAAACCTTATCATTATTTAATTAGAGAATATTAAACACATGTGATTATGACCAGTAATATTGTTATCTGTTTTGGACGCATATCAGACAGTTTGAACACTACTGCATGACTGGTTGTCAACTTAATGCCCCAATCTAATTGGCATGACATCAGTTAACAAAAAAAAAAAAAGGAAAAAAAAAGATCACAGTGTGTTTCTCTCCTTCATACAGAGTTGGATGATGAAGTCATAAAGTCTGAAAAATGTTAATCTTGTCAACTTGGTGGAAAAAGTTTTGTGTCAGTCTGTGGTAAGAATCCATTTATATACACATTCAGACTATGTGTATATCAAGGCTGAGCATCATGACTATCATTTGTTTAGATGAAGTGTGATAAATGAGTTCACATGTCCGTGTTTGTTCATTAGCAGTCTCACTGCATCTGATTTTCATGGAAATAAGACATGCACGCATCGCTGTTTACAGTTCAGTGTGGAGTGTTTTTCTGCATTTTCTTACTTACTGTTGTCTGATGAAGGCCCTCTTGGCTGAGATGTCACATTTTTGATATTCTCTATTTTTATACTTTCAATGATCCATTTTGTACTTGCTTGAAATCACAGTAGCACAGGGAACCTTCATGTTGATAAAGACGTGGCAGTTATGGTCTGGACTAGAGTGAAGATTGGCATCCATATTTTTTTCGGAACCCGACCTGACCGAACATAATTTCTAAATTTTTGTCCAAACCCAGCCGACCCGCTGGGTGCCGATGAGTCCCAACAGGCTTGGGTTGGATACTAACCCACTCTAATCTGGATCAGCAATACAAGTCATCCTGACAAGTTCACATTGCTGTGTAATTACTATTTTGTGTTTTTTTTTTAAAAGTTAAGTTCTAAAGTTAGGAGTAGTTATTAAAGCTGTATAATTCCAAAAACACGAGCCTACGGGCCCCAGTGGGTCATCTGGTAGCGCGCATACCACTTGATAAGGCTGAATCTTGACTACAGCGTCCTGGGTTCAAATTGAAGCCCAGGCCCTTTGCTGCAGGTCATCCCCTCTCTCTCTGTCCTCTGCCTTTCCCGTCTCTCTCTACTATCACTTTCAAATAAAGCAGAAACGCCAAAAAATATAATCCTAAAAAAATACTAGCCTGATTTTCAGTAAATGACTATAACAATCCCATTCAATTGGTCAGCCTCAAGCTGCCCCCGTGTTAGTCAGGTTGATGTGTCCACCAGCTGTGATGTGGTTTTCAGTCGACACTATAGTGGCTTTAGCCAGTTTACAGCGCTATTCTTATCAGTTAGGCAACATTAGCCACCTGCAAAACCGTGGGTCAGTGCTGGTGCTTCGTGCCATTTGTGACAAGACGAGACGGGTCAGAACAGAAGCAAGAGCTCAATGTTGCCAAATAGGCGAAGGATTCAGTGAAATCGGGTTAACTGCAGGGTTAAGTGTTAGAGTCTGAAACAGAGCAGTGGTTCTCATTAGTCAGGTCATTTTTCAGTCGAGAAACCATGCTTGAATTGAGCAACACCACACTAGTATGAATTTTTTTGAAAAGCAAACATGTGAATGTGGAGCCAGGCTACCAAAATACATGAGCATTTCTTTCACCCTGACAAACTTTTGAAGCTGTTTGTTTGGTTTTTTTTGTTCTGTTTTTTTTGTCTGTCAACAACAATATTTGAATGTTGTGCTCATGTGCTTTGGTCACATCCTCTTCCATATTAATGACTTTAATTTGCTGTTTTGCAGTTGGTTGGATAAGCACACACCATCACCAAAATGTCAGCTGAAAATCCTGCAAACTAATAGCTTTCTGTTTTTGCGTTTTTTATATTTGTTTTTTGTTTTTTTGTAAACATATGGTTCATTTTCATTCTCTCATGTAAATATGTCACTCTCCACAAAAGATGCAGGTATCTGTTTGGTAAATCAGTAATGAGATACTTCATTCCCTCTCAGTTTAACACTGGGCCCTGTGGTGAAGCAGTGATGGCCTTTCAAAGTTCAAAGGACAATCAGGGTCATTTCTAAGACTGTGTGTGTCACGGTGTGAGCGGCCAATTTCATGTCAGGCCCTGTTTCCACCTGCTGATCACAAGCAGACAGCTCTTAGTACCTGTGTGAAGCTGAAACGAAATGCTACTCATAGAATGGTATCCAACATCATGTCTCAGTCTGGGGAAATTTGATAAAAGTCTATTTTGTGCAAAATGTTGGAGTATTGCCGTTTATTTTGAGCACAAAATGAAAGAACACAAACAGCCGGCACCTGATGCTCCTAATTTGCTCGGTTTATTTTCCTGATCAGATTATCTGCCTCATCTGCTTGCGACATGCTTCTGCAATTGTAATAATGTGGAACTGTTTACCCACCACAGACTGTTTCATAAATGCAGCATATCAGGTCAAGGCTGCAGGCTTTCAGACAGATCATCATCACCATAATAACATTTATTTACACAGCACCTTCTTAAAAACCCGTTGTGCTTCAAAACAAAGAGGATTGAAAATTTAAAAGTTCAGTTGGGGTATAGGATGATTTATCATATTTCTTAATAGCACTTAAAATTTTGCATAAAAGATCATTTGATTGGAAATAACAGTCACCTAAAAGCTTACAGATGTGAAATACACGCGTTATAATGAGACTCGAGTGAGCAAGAATGTCTCATTTTGTTAAAGGCCTGCTGCCTTGACTAAAAAACAAAACAAAACCAAAAAAAAAAAGACAACGAACTTGGCCCTTGCAAATGAAAATGATGTACTTGTTTATTTGCACATAGAGCAGGGACTTGGGATCTGATCACATCGGTTACTTGAGACGAATGTGGACAGGTATTCTATGGCCAGGTGTGAACTGAAACATTTGGAGCTGTCCACCTGTGATGGGATCACTCAGGGTGAATGTTAGCGCCAGGTGGAAACAGCGCCTCAGCCTGACCTGCAGCACATCACTAAGAACCTGTCACAGCTGGAAATGTTTGTATTTTAAGGACCATGCCAGTGATTTTTTTTTTTACCACAGTTTACCTACATTCTACATGGCAACAAACAATTTTGCGAATCATACAAGGGTATTAAAGATTTTACAACATCTCATCAAAATCCCTTGATTTTCGAATTTGAATTTCTGGTTGAAACAGCCGCCTAACAGTGTTCTGCTTCTGCGGCTAACAAAGTTGTCCATATTCAGAAACCACGCAGCTGATAATTGGCTGTGGAAAGCAAAACATTTCCCTGGGGACTATTTCCCCTGGAGGAGGGAGCGTTTCACTCTGGCCAATTTAAGGTCATCAGAACACAACAGTGCTGATACTTTTAGGAAAACTCGTGTAGAGGGCTTTATTCCAGTGATGAAATACTGGTGTGAAGAAAGTCTGAGGTCTCTTAATGTTCATTTTCATATCATAGTGGAATGAATGGAAACCAACAGCTGGAGAAAAGGGAGCAAAAATTATAGTGGTGTTAGGAAAACATCAGCAGAAATGTGAAACAGAAACATGTTGCAGATATTATGCAAAACATACAAAATCACTGGTTTATGATCCTTTAGTTGTAGCAGCCCCGTCAGCCCAATCAGTGTAATGCTTTTAAACACCAAAACACAGTACCAAATTGCGTCATCAAAACCACAGATTGTATCATTAAGACGTGACCATTTAAATGCATTTTCACATGAAATTGCATGTGATGTGATGTGTATTTCTAAATACCAGAGAGCCGTGCCAAAATGCTTCATTCCTGCTGGTGTAAATGAATTGAATTTAACTGAATTGAATAGAATCAGTTTTTAATATTGGAGATAATGTTGATCTTTTTGTTCAATTGTCCCTATATCAGATCAATCAGCCTAATATTTTAAACACTGGAACACAGAACAAAAAAGCATCATCGCTGCAGCTGATGTCAAATTCAGGCCAGTTGTACCACAACGGATGGACAGACAAACTGAGTACATGAGTTTCAAAAGCATCGGATCACAGATATATTTTGGTCATTTTTCTTTTGGGAGGCTTAGACCTTTTATGCATTCAGACACGATAAAACAGCAGTGGAAAAACAGTAAACCTGGAGAATCATGTGACTGGAGCTGGAATACCTGTCATTTACATAATTTGGATTCTTGCATGAGACACATTTTGTCACTGAGAATTTTGTGACATACAGCAGGTGTTCCCAAACCTTTTGAATCCTAAAGTACACTCTGTGGCCACTTTATTATGTCCACCTAGACAATCTAATACAATCCAACTGTTGTGCCATAAAGTTTCCTTTCCTGCTGCCTATAATGCTCAGCTTTTCTTGTTGTCACAGTAATAGAGGTGTTCATTTACTTCTATGTTTGGCATTGAGCTCATAGTTAGTGCTGCTGTTGGACTGGACTGCATTTTACTGAGAGCTGTTTCCACTATTCTGTCCCCCTTCATGTGTATAAGTAGGCCAGGACAAAAAATTAGAAACACCTCTCAATATAATGTAGTCCAGAACAAGACCTCTGCAAACTATATGTTTCTAAATATAGTTTCTAAATGTATAACAAGCAAAATAAAAAGTGTCTATGATACATTGATACATTAATTATTAATGATAAATTACGATACAATAAGTAGAATCAGTCGGGAGTGAAGATAAAACCAGCAGGCTAGTTGATGCGTTATTTCAAGAACAATGTTATTTTCTTCTAACCCTGCATACTTTATATTTGATGAATCTCTCTCTCTTTCATGCATCAACATGCAGTTTGTCATTGATTGGTCAGATACAAACTGATTGATTTAAAATAGTAAATCAGAAATGTGTCAACTCGGGTCATACTGAGTATCAGTAACACCTGGTTTGTATATCACATCACTGGCTTGGCCACATGTGCAGCAAGTTGTGTTTTCTTAAAGGTGAAGTCGGCGATTCTGGAGAAAGACCGTTGGTGTTTCAAAATCAACAAATCCAGCAAAGATCTCCTGTCTCCGCTCTGCTTTTGTGTGTTCCAGCACGGCCTTGGCTCTGTAAACGGGAAACAAACACAGCGCTCGGGCCACACGACGTTATTCCGGCCAATCAGCAACAGGGGGCGACGGTGCTCGTGCACGGGACGGCGGGGAGGCGAGATGGGTGGGGCTAAATCAGGCTGTTGATTTCAAATCTCAGCAAGCTTTCTCCAGAATCGCTGACTTCACCTTTGCGAGTTGCAACGTCACTGTCATCTGTATCAGCTCAGTTTAACACACTCCAGCTTAAATGGTGTGTGTGTGTGTGTGTGTGTGTGTGTATGTGTGTGTGTGTCTGAGAGAGAGACAGAGACACGGTGAGATCATGTGGCGGCGTGTCCTTTTTCGGCCGCCCCTCCTCGGTGACAACAGTAGCCGGGCTGACATTTCACCACATCTGTATCAATACACAATCTTTGTCCTTGAGTGGCGGCGGCCGACCTGACATTTACCACGTAATCCTCTCCGATTGCCGCTAATCTTGGTTGCCTTTTCCCGGCAGAGCGTGCCTCTCTTTTTTGAATTTCCCCAGGATGAACGTCGACATTGTTCAGCCTCCTGGAATGTGAATGAGCCGCAACGCACCGTGACTCAGCAGCCGGGCCGCTGTAACAGTAGTACATCAGCTGCGGCTTATCATTGTATACAGGTACAATATGTGTGTTTGGTGTGTGTGTGTGTGTAATGAATACCGAGCCCCTCCTTGTGTCATTGTCGTGCGTCTGTTGAGGGGTAAACAACACGGAGATGGAAAATAGCTCCGGGAAAGATTCTCCTCCGGTTCCCTGTTGTACCTTTTTGTTTTTGTTGGCCTCCTTCATGGAAGAAATATGATGTTACTCTAATAATACATGACATTTTCATATAAACAGACGTCCGCCTCACCTCACCACACTCTCTAGCACTGACTGGTACACCGCCGTCGTGATCCAGCCTGCTCGCAGCTCGTGACGGCTCCCGGCAGCTGGGAAAACAGTTTGTGAACTTGTAATTATCAGGTTCAGGTGCTTTTTTTTGGCATTTGTACACTGGTATCACAAGTTTTGTTGTGCACATGTTTATAGTCTCTGAGCCTTTTGGACTTAACTCTTCAGCCCTGGTGTCAGGAAGGTCATTCCCAGGAAGAAAAAAAAAATCACAAAAAAACAAAACAGAAATGACCTAATTTTTGGTCTTAACGGCAAAATATGTACGATTTTCAAAAAAAAAAAAAGTACAGACTCATGCCAGAATAATCCCTCTCCTTCATCTCTAATGAGCCACTAGCAGTGTGTGCTGGTGTGTGTGTCTGCAGAGACCCTGCCCTCTGCCTGGACTTTCTTATTTTGTTCTTCTGTGCATCGGCCTTTGGGCAGCAGGTGTGTAGTTCCTGGCCAATCACAACGCAACGCAGTGATTGACAGCATGACATCCAATGGGAAGCTACAAAAAACGCAGACAAACACCGTGGAAAAAAAAAAAATCTTTGACTTTGAATGTGTTTACAAACCCCAATGACAAATCCTATGCATTCTGCCTTGAATTAATAAAATGGGAAATTCCAGTTAAGAAACTAGTCCTGTTATGGTAATATTTTAACTGAACAAAACAAAAAACTGACTGTAACACACTTCAAACCAGCTAATAAGTAATAATGACAGAAATAGTTGAGTGAGTGCTCATCACAAATAATATCATAAAGATAACTAAAATGAGACAAAAATTAGTCAGCTGAAATGATAAAAACTAAAACTAAAATTAAAATAAACAGAAAATATCTTTGGTTTTAGTCTGTCAGTTTGGTCAAATCTGTGGTACGTCTGCATGTGGTGTTTGTATTATATCTGTTCTGAACGTCTTAAATTTTCCCTCAGACAAATTTCCCCCATATTATAATGATAATAATAAATAAAATGACACTAAAACTTAAGATTTTTAAACAATAAAAAACTAAACTGAAACAAGCAATCCCACTCTGGAAACTAAACGGAATTGAAAACAAAATTTAAAAAAAAAAGCAAAGTAAAAATAAAAGCCGATGAAAATCATAAAACTGTGGCTCCGCCCACATTGTTCAGAGGACAGAGCAGTGAAATAAACGACTCTGTTCTTCCAGCAGGGGGCGTCGCTCAGATCTGCACAGGGGGACAAATCAAATCTAAAGTCTGAGCCGAGGACGAGGGCCGAGGTTATTCAGGGACTGAGACTTGGCCCGATCCCAGAGTTTTTCCCCGAGCAGAGTCACGTCGGGTTTCACTCGTCATCTGATGAGCGTCCGTCTGGGAACAGAGGACACACACACACACACACACACACACACACACACACACCAGGCGACGGAGGTGTGGTTTCACTGGCTGATGCTGGTGTGTGTGAGTGGAAAAAACGCCTGCGGGCGGAGAGAGGAAACTTTTCTCCCGGCCTTAATTCTCTTTAACGTCACAGACGACACTCTGCAGGAGCTTCCTCTTTCATGATGAACTTTTCTTTTTCTTTCTTTCTTTCTTTCCCTCTGTAACTCACAGAAAACTCCCCGAATCCCCACGTGATGCGACTTTCTGGAAAACACTAAAACTCGTCGGTGTTTGATCCAGGAGTGTTTTGATGTGTGTGTGTGTGTGAGAGCAGAGGAGTGTGTTATCACTCTGAAGCCCAGGGGCCTGCGGCCTGGGCTTTTATTTTGGAAGGTTTTATCTCACCCTCTGGGCAAAATTCACATGATGTCTTTGTTTTTTCTTTTTTCTTTTTTTTTGTAATTTTATGGCATTTGTAGGTATTTTCCATTGATTTATATTAATTATTATTAATTATGAATACAGTTCTTCTTATTCTGCCTTGTGTCAACATATTTATACTTAAAATCCTCGAACAAGTTAAATAGCAGTGCACCTACCTGCCTCACAGTATGGTGAAGTGTTTATTTATTTATTTATTTATTTCGTTTATTTATTTATTTATTTTTAAAAATAAAATCTTTCTCTGTTATTGATGAAACGCCTGTGACCGGGCTTTTATTTTGGAAGGTCATATTCCACCCTTTGGACAAAATTCACTTTATTTCTTTGTTTATTTCTTTAGAGTTTTATTCATTTACTTTGTGTGTGTGTGTGTGTGTGTGTGTGTGTGTGTGTGTGTGTGTGTGTGTGTGTGTGTGGGTGTGGGGGTGTGTG
>OMLB01062462.1:0-15444 GCA_900302555.1 Myripristis jacobus | reverse complement strand
TGGCGGGTCCATCGACCAATGGCGGCGTCGATCCGTGTGAGAAACAAGGCGGGCACAAGCCATGGTGAGCAATCAGATTATATCCGCCCATGGGAGGCGTGCTATCCCCCTAACCTATTAGGTGTTGGGAAGTATTATGTATGAAGTGTTGTGAACTTTTCTAGACCACTAGGCTACAGATTAAATTGAATTTATACATAGTTTTGTCAATAGGCTAACCACGTGCAGGTTATCAGGTGGCAGTCACTGTAATTGTTCACTTGGGTTAGGGAAGGTGATTAGTTCAAAATGAAATTACTTTCTGTCTCAATATTGAATGGACTTGCCAATTACTTATCAAGTGACTCCTATTCTATTCTGTTCTATTCTATTCTATTCTGCTGCCTCATCTCTGTTTTGTAAACTGCAGCCCAGATTAAAAGTTGTAAAGATTTCAGGGGCACATTATGAATTCGCTGTGCATGCACTGGTTTATAAAAAAGCAGGACTTAAAATGCACAGGCTTGCCATCTTAGATATGGTGTGATGAAGAGACTTGCATAATATTGTGCTTTATTGATTCCCAAAGGCACTAGAATTACCAGCTGCAGCTCTTGGACTTTACTCTTGCAAGTTAAAAAAATGGCACAGTTGTCGTGGTGCTGAAACACCTTTCTTTCCCTGAGGCCTGAGTATAGGTGGTAGTAAAATTGTATTTTTCTAAAAAAAAAAAAAAATGCTTCAAGTTTAGGGTGACATGCTTTTTTAAATTTCTAATGGTTTTCCATGTGACATTCACACAGCACGATGATAGACAGTCATTTTTTTAAGCAGATGACTTAACATGTAGGTTTCAGGGCAGCCTGTGCACACATACTGCCTCCTCACACACACACACACACACACACAAGATAGAGCCCCCTTCTTCACTCCAATCACCATTAAAGTCTCCCATTCATGGCCTAAGAAGTCTCCATCTTGAACCCAAAATATGCAACCCTCAAACCCAAATGACAAAAACTCCTTAGCATTTAAATTGTTTTTCAGCATTCAGTTTTGCATCTTTTTTTTAAGCAAACAAAGCATTCCTGTGGTTTGGAGTGGAGTAGGAAGCGGGTTCCACTACCAAATAAGCTATTGCACATCTCGTGGACGGAAACCTAAATTGGAGGCTTGCTTGCTGAAGTCACTACAATTCCACATTTGGAAAGGAGAACGAGTTTGCTCCATATTCTCTTCCCACTAAAAAAAGAGGAACATTTGTGTGCCAGCTGTGGTAGTAACTATAATAACTAAAGGTCTCTCCTCAAGGTGAAATGAAAATGAACATGATGTAATTTATCTGAAATAATCTGTGTTGAGAGGAACAGGCATGCTAATGTCCACATAGAGTAGTCTAGTGACATAACATTCATGGCATGAAAACATGAACAGCAGGTTTATTCCTACGCTACAGCAGAAGCAAAATCTTTGATACCAGCAAGCTGTGGCCCATGTTGCATAATTGAAGATATCGAAAGTCTTCCCAAGCCACTGCATTGCATGCACGAGGAGAGGTAGGTTAAGTGAATTTTCTCATGCCTTTTTAATGAAATGTGTGTGTGTGTGTGTGTGTGTGCATGCATACACGCATGCGCACCTATGTGTACTTACGTATGCACACTTTTGAGTGTATGTATGCATGTGCACATGGATTCTGTGACTGAGGATCATTAGGTAGGCGCACTTGCATGCTTATATACACACACGGGTGCGGTATATTTAATTGTGCATGCATGTATGTATGTGCACACAGTAAATGCATGCTTTTATTTCGGGAAAGGGATCAAATGCAAGACAGTTTAAACTGCGTCAAATATAAAGCCCTCTTGGGCTGACTAAGGCAGGGCAGAGAAGTCACACAGATCAAAGGCAACAACCTGTCAGCCCTTTTGTTGTTACACATTTCAAACAGGCAGTAACACAATGCCGCCTCAGCACAGTGACACAGCTTTTATTCCTTGCCTCAATTTATGTTGATGCATTCACGAAGCTGGGCAGGAATGCGCCACAGGCACACATCGTTCAGGAAACAAATCCTTCCTCCCCACAGCGTTCCTGCATGGTCCCAACCCACACTGTGAGATGGCTGTTTCCTCCAACGGCAGCCTGCGACTGTCCCCCCTTTTCTCTCTGGCTGTTGACTTAAAACCATCAGGGCAGGGTGCTCCATCCAGTTCCTCTCCAAGAGATGTTGCGTTTCCACACCCATATCTTTGCTGCAGAACCACTCCTGTCGTAATGGCACACCCTGCAAGCTACTTCAAGTGGCTATGGGAGAGCTCCAGTTAAAGTCTATCTATACGCTGTGATAATGCTAGTCTGATTTTATAACAGCACAGACCACAGTTTTTTTTTTAGGGGGCCTAATTAAATCAGTTTTTGCTTAGTCCTCCTTGACTTGAAATTTGAGGAAGACATTTACAATCAACTGGAGAGTTATTGGCACCCTGCTCGAAAATAAGCAGAAATGGCTGTAAGCAATTATCAGCATACAGTGAGACATACTTTTGGGCTGAAACACATGGAGGTGGTGTGGTGGTGGTAATGGTGTGTGTGTGGGTGTGTGTGTATGTCAATGGGGGGTAGGGGTGTAAGGGCAACAGCACTGAGCCTCTTCCAGTAATGTCTGACAGCATTGGTTAACATTTTTGGAGGGACCTTGGACTGACCGCTTCTCCATGAAGAAAATTCCAAGATCCTTGACATTCTTAGGTTTGCACTTGTGGTCTAGGCTCTTTAATTCAGACCACAGGTTTTCAATAGGGTTCAGGACTTAAGACTGAGATGGCCAATACAAAATATTGTTTGTCTTCTTGCAGCCATTTCTGTGTTCATTTTCATTTTGTATGCTTGGCATAGGCAGCACTATCAAGAGGGTAGGGAAAGCTTAGCTTTCCCAAAATTGTCATTGCAAAAATGAAGCTTCTCCAAAATGTCTTTATTGTCAGTATTTACTGGCAAACATTGAAACTCACCAAGTTTTAGGCAATTTCACACAAAAATCACGAGGAGACGGTGTATTGTTTCTATAGACACAAATTTATTTTATTTGCAAAACAACATGTTTTAATTGCAGAGGTGGTTGTTTTGCTCTCAACCAATTTTTTGATTGCATACCTACTCTATTTGATTAGATAATAAAAAACAAAAATACGCCAGAGGTAGAAGTCCATGCTTACTGGAGTAATGTTACCCTAAAACTGTTTTCAGTTGACAAACTTGAGTTTTTAGCTCTGAATATTTTAAAACATATTCATGGTTTGACTATAGTAAGCAGGTACATGCTGCATTCTGTTTCCCATGCCGACAGCTAATGTGAGTTAGGGACCCAGATTTCCCTGTCAGTGGGATTACAGACTGGAGAAGCAAGATGGGGACCTTCATATAGTGCCGGAGTAGTTGTTGAGTTTCCCTAAGTTTGTCTGATGAAAATCACGGGGGTTTTAGCCCCCCTGTGTCTGACGCCCTAGCACCGCCTATGATGCCTGGGGTCACTTTCTTGTTGAAATGTCCTTCTACAGCCAAGTCCTTGTTGTAGAGGCAGCCTGGTTTTCACATAAAATATGGTAGTACTTAGTGGAATTAATTATGCCATTCATGATCCAAAGCCACATCAGGTGCTTTCAGTTCAGTTTTGATGTAGTCTGACCACAACACACGTTTTCAATTGTACTTCCATTGATACTTAAGGCATTTTAATTCATGAGTTAGTCTCAGTAAGGGCCTCCTTCATGCAAGCCTTCTAAAGAGCTTCTCAAGAGCTTGGTGTCGTGGAGGTGGTGTCACACTGTTGGTTATTTTTAAACTTTAAATTACTGAGATTCCACTAAACTGTGCAGTATGAAATTGATCTTTGGTTTCTTCTCTGCCTCCCTCACCATCTTCCTCATTGCACATGGGGGCAAAATGCACTCATCCTCTGGCTGGCAAAGTTCAGACTGACATTGATTACTGCCATGACTATTCCTGGTTTTTCATGTGTTACCTGAATTGTGTGAGTCCACAAAGCTCTTTCCCCTCTGTGTTGAAAGCTTATTGATATGTCTCATTGTGAAAGATGACAAAGAGATTTTACAGTTGAGCAACCTCATATTTATACCACAGTGAAAAAGGAAATGGTGAAAGGCATCAGTTTAACTCTGCACTGTGTAACTTTTACATGAAGAAATAACACATTCCTTCATTTTTGCAATGAACTGCTGAGTGTATAAGGAGAAAAAAAAAGTGAGCTCTAGTTCTGTATTTTGGACACTCCAAAACTGGTCTGATTTCCCAAACCTGCATGCTACTATAGCAGCTGTGTACATTAGTCCTGTTCCCATGTAAACAGCCCAGGGCACATGTACATTTGATTCCATATAGGTACTAGCTAATGCTAATATTGCTGATGTTAACGGTGTTGTAAGACATGTCATAGGGTTTTTCCACCGGCACCGTGTCATGTTGGTTTGTGTTTCCCGGTTTAAAACGTCAAGTTGTGTTGAGTGGCGCCCAGGATGGACCATCTCCTGAGCCAGACCCGCCTCCAAGCAGGTTGAGGTGATGTCAGATGGACTTCCCAAAAATTTCAGGGACGATTCAGCGTCATTGTGGTGATATAGCAATTGTTACTCTACTTCAACTGCGTTAAAAAACAAAAAACAACAAAAAAAAAAGCAAAGACAAGCACGAATGGCAATGGGGATCTGGGGATAAACCGGCCTGATGCCGACCGGTGCCGCGCCCACCCGGTCAGGTCTGCCGGATCTGACAGGTGAGCGGCGCACACATACTGCCATATATACCTTTCATTATGAATCAGATTTTGTTCATATGCGGCTGCAGCAGCACAACGGACAATGGCACAGACCACATGGTTGATTATTGACTGCGCAATGTGGCCATTCGCCGGTAATCGCGGCATCAGGCGACCCTACCTAGGCTACTGGTTTACATATGCAAGTACAATACATGTGTAGGCCTATTTGCTTAGACCCCCAATATTCCACGAGGGCATTTTTTCAGGGCATTTTCAATGGAAAAAATATTGTCTTATATTCAGATGAATACGGTAATAGAAAACTGCTTTGCAGCGCTGATGACTGACGAGGCCTCCTAAAACCCATCTCTTCAAATTTTGTATATAGTTTATATTTGATTCCTCCACCTTACAAATACATGTATATATAGTTCAATGTTTTATTTGTTTTGCACATTTTACAGTAATTACTAAATTAAACCCTTGTATATTTTATTGCAGAGTTTTAGTGATGGTTAATGCATTGACATTCGGATTGATTCAACTTTGTCACAGCAAAGAGTAAAAGCACTGAGCCAACTAAATGCAGTTAAGCATCTAACCAGAGGAGGGAAAGCAGCGCAGTGCAGTGTAATGTATGCATAAATAATATCTGGTGGGATGGTGGGGCCTACTGCCCCACCATCCCACCCAACAACATAACATAATCTGCAAAATACTTCAAATTGTCAAAATTATCTCCAAACTATCAATATGTCTTTTAACAACAGCTTCACTTACAGGGAAAGCCTTGCTGACAGCTACAAAAGGAAGATGGAAACTGATAGTAGGCAGAGCACTTCTCTCTTTGCTTCTCTTTGACTCAAACTGCCTGACTTCCTGTCACACCGGCTGTTCAAACCAAACATGTTCAGCTCAAACAGGAAGTATGAAAATAAAAGCACCAAACAGGAAGTATGAAAATAAAAGTACTCCCTACAGCTGCCAATGCCACCATGGTAAACATTACTATTTTGTGATTATTTTTTCAAGTATGACCTTCGCATCTCAGTCCACATTACACATAAGTAATAAGGCTGATTAAATACATTGTGCAAATGTTGCTATGCTCAGTTTGCAAAGTGCAAAAGGTCACCTGGCAGGTCAGAGTGATGATGTGACTGCAGCCTAGATGAGATAGATCCAGTGTCACTGGCTTGAGTCAGTAGCTGGGAACCTGCGCTGTCCTTATGACACTTGATGGTTGTGGACACCCGTGACACATAATTACAGTAGCAGAGGAAATGTGAATTAGGAGGTTGTGCACCACAAGTCTGTATACTGTCACAATAACCTCAGCTGTTACACCTGGCCTGTGTTTTCGTGTGTGTGTGTGTGTGTGTGTGTGTGTGTGTGTGTGTGTGTGTGAGAGAGAGAGAGAGAGAGAGAGAGAGAGAGAGAGAGAGAGAGAGCGACAACAATCACTCACATTTTTAGTAGCTACAATTAACTTAGCCTGCAGTGGCATCAATTAGCTATGTGACTGTTGATGCTCCATGCTTTCAGTTGCTATGGTAACGTTATGTGGTCTACCCACTGTTTTCTACTGTTTTCAGATTAGTGATGCTGGCATCAGCTCTGACATCATCCTAATCTGCATGTATGCATCATCCACCTGCAGTGTTACTGTAATCACATTACATTCATCTGTAATGCAGTGATGTAATGTGTTACTGTTCCTAAACTCAGTAATCACATTACAGTTGCAAACCAAACAATTGTGGCCTTACTTGTGTTACATAAGTTCTGCAATTATCTGCATAATAGGCGGATTAAAAAAACAGTCTAATGTGTCTTCAAGCATGCTTGTGTGACCGTCACCTGACCTCTCATGAGTCGTCATCTCACTTTGGCTACAGATCGTGCTGGAGAGAGGACAAAACGGCAGAGCAGTCTACAACTCCTGAGGGGTGAAGATGTGGGCATTACTTAGAAATTTGTTGCACAAAAGGAGACAAACATGATGGTAAAGTGCAAACTGCACCGGCCAGAAACAACTGTTCACTGCTGTGAACACAACATCAAATGGGTTGGTTTTCACCGGCCTTGCTGTCGACTTTGTGGTATTGCTTTATTAAAGAGCATAAAAGAAATATTTTATGTTCATTCTTGAGTGAGTGACTAAATGATGGATATTCACATTTGTAGGACTGGCCCCGCTGCTGTGGTCCAGCCAAAAAGCAGATTTTACCAGCTCCACTGCAAGACATGGGGCTTTAAACCCATATGCACTCCTCAAAGCTACCCGTGATGTCATCAGTAAGTGATGGCAAAGCCAAGGTGCAGTACCAATCTGGCCACAGTGGCTGCTCTTCTGCCAAGTTAAAAGTTAAGTTAAGTTCACCACAGACACTTTTCTGGTTTTGTCTGAAATACTCCTTCGGCATGGCACCCTCACCCCCCCTCCCGCCATGTTTTTGAGAACAATAATTTTACTCAATTTTTTTTAAAAGAATGTTTTTATATTCTTACTAAGTTTCTGTAAGTGTATTTTTAATGGAAGCATTCTGCCCAAATGAACAGAAAATGTAAAATATTAGTAAGTAACGGGCCAAACGTAGACAATGTGTCATCATGTCAAGCGTCAGTGTAATATACACAGTACATCAGTGATACTCCTTTGATGCCAGATCCTCACGATCACAAGACAGGCTTTTTTCTTGAGCCACAATGTTGCCCTATTCAGCAATCACAGAGTGAGAAGTCCAAGACACAGCAGCACAAGGTCCCATAATGCAGTCCAGCTGTTTGCATTTTCATGGATCTGTCCTCAGGAGCATGCAAAATACAACGCCATCGTCTGCAGCTTCACTGTAAGTTCAACAACTGGACGTGACACTAAACAGAGCCGTCTTCTCTCCACTCTTGACTGGAAAAACTTAGAACTGGGAAATGTAATAAATCACTAGTGAGGTAGAATTAGGCAGTAGATGAGGAAGGTTGAGGTTGAGTAAAAATGGATACGCCAATAAATAAAATCAATCAATCAATAAATAACCACATTTACCCATAAAATAACTCAGGGAATGTACTGAACATCACAAACTGATTGTGTTTGACTGATTATGTGTGTTGGAGTATTTAGTGGTGGATTTTTCTTTAAATGTTAGGCGATATGATGGCAGCTATTATTTCCTCAAATGTACTGAAAAAGAACTGTAACGAGGAAAAGATGATTTTTGTATGTAATGTATTATATCGTGGAGTATTCCCATAAGATCTTCAAATTACCACACAGTTAAAATTATTTGACTGTAAAATTCCCAGAGGTCATTGTCAATTTCTTTGTGGTTTATCTCAAACTACTGTGGGTAAAAATAAGCAAGACTACTTCAGGCGAATGGGGGAACAGTAAAATTAAACAGCTCCATTGGTCACTGAGATCTGACAAGCTTGAAATGAATTATGAGGATTTTCCTCCTTCCAGAAATACCAGGTGCATGTAAATGGTTATTTTCTCCATAATGATACAGCCCAACAATGACAAAAGTTACATGGCCACCTGCAGTTGCAGAGGGGGACAGACGAGGGATGGACGACATACTGGAGGACAATCAAGGGGTTGTTGGGGTGACATAACTGTGTTGTCGTCTTTCAAACACAGCCCAAGTGAATCAGCTTGAGTAGCACTACCGACGGAAGCTGCAATGTTCCCATCCTTCCATTAGCAATGACTTTCATTACAGAGATAGCCTTTATACTATTCATATGCAATGATGTTTTAAGTGTACCAGTAGATAGACACATTGTGCTACTACTTCCTGTGTCCCTTGTAATCACTTGTAATCACTGGCTGGGGAACATTGCGGCCTCTTTGCTGTGATTTAAGAGCAGTGGTAGCACGACCTGTTTGTGAGGAGAGCCTCTCTTCCTCACTCAAGATTTCTTGCACTCAAATGCTCAGTTTCTTCCCCGCATGTCCATTTCTTTTCCCTTCTTCTTTGCCTCTCCTTTCTCTCCTTCCTCATTTGCACCCTTGCTCTCAGAGCACATAAATCCCTCTCTTAAATGGATTCCAGGAATCAATCGGCACCTCTGCCAGGCAAGGAGCAGTCTGGAAACTATTCAAGCCAGGTAATGGCTCTCTAAAGCCGAACAGAGAGAACACATTACATAGTCACACACAGCAACAGGGGTGGGGGACTTTCTGCTTTGGGTGAGCAGGACCAATGCTCACAGATGAAATTGAGAGCCTCAAGCCATGGGTCATAGGGTACAACACTGACAGACTACAGAGGATGTTATGTAAATTATCACTGCTGCACAGGATCAAGGTATTATATTCCATGAAATTATTCACAGTGGTTCAATCATAAATAGGTTTTGGTGAAGAAAAACCAAGACGGTATGACTTTCCATCACCTATTGTTGCAGAGACCCAGCAGGTAACTATAATCATTGTAATCATTGTCCAGTTTGTTTAGTTTCTGTAATTATTTTCCAGTCTGACCTTGCCTGAACATTTTGAAATTCTTTGTGTATGCATCTTAAAAACAGACATTATATCATGTATCATTGTTTGTGAAGTATATGGACTCATGGACAGCTACTGTAAAGTAGGCCTACTTGGTGGGGAAAAAAAGTTATGTTGGTTTTTGATCTGATGAATACATGATACAAAATTATTTAGTTCTTGGTGTCCTATGGGAACTCACATTTAAACTATCTGGTCACTAACTGTGACGTTTTTTGGATAAAACCGTCTACCACCAGTCTATTTTTAGATATTTTTTATCCAAGGCTTTTAATGGACCCCAGGAGCAGTAGTTGCTACCTTGGTGGTGACTAATGGGGATCCAAATAAATAAATAAATAAAATAAAGTAA
Source organism: Myripristis jacobus (assembly GCA_900302555.1). Taxonomy (NCBI): domain Eukaryota; kingdom Metazoa; phylum Chordata; class Actinopteri; order Holocentriformes; family Holocentridae; genus Myripristis; species Myripristis jacobus. The sequence goes on along the minus strand of OMLB01062462.1, from coordinate 5,820 downwards.
AAAAATAAATAAATGAGAGTGGGACTGAATCATATTGTACAAGGTGTTATGGCTGTTATTTCCATCTTTTTTTTTGCTGCTTTGCATACCATTGACTCAATAAAACTGGTGAAACCTTGACTTTCTCAGATCAGGTGATTTCCCTCTTCGCCTGTTGGACGTCAGACCTCTCACATAGATCTCTAGCAATCTAAACTCCAGATTGCTGACTCTGCCTAAATCCTAAATCTTTTTTTTCTTTTCTTTTCCTTTTTTTTTTTATGAGTGTCTACCCCTCACCACCACCACCACCACTATTTCCGTCTTTCTCTCTTCACAGTTGTCTCCCACACAGGTTTTCTCTTCCCAGTGCCTTCCTCTGCCCCCACTGCTAAATCCCAGTGGTCCTCTTGGATCTGGTCTTTTCAGACTGTCAGTTAGACGTCAGTCACAGGGGAGTCATGGGAGCGCTACTGTCACTTTAAGAACTGCCGCTGGCAAAAAGAAACTGATTAGTAGTGCTGGCAGCCAACCACGTGGACTGCTGTGTGGAGACCCAAGCCAATGAGAAGCCCTGCTGGGTGAAGGTTACAAAAGCAGCCTGAACCCAATGACTCAGCAAAGTTGGGTGCGTGCGAGATGACACTTAGCGGCGATTTAAAGGGCCAGTGTGCCGGCTTGCAGCCCTCTGAAGGAAGCTGAAAAATGCACTTTCAAAATCAGGCCAGCTGTTCCCTCCCTCCCTCTTGTGCATAGCACTTCAGCTCGTGGCCCAGGTTGCTCTGTTGGCTCGCTGGTAAGGACGGGGCTGGGTTCTTCACACTTCACACAAACGAGGCCACACCAAACTTTTCATGAGGGATGCAGTGTCATTTGTCTCTGTAACACATTGTGACATACGCTGGCTTGTTGTGGGATCACAGCTGACAACCTCTTGTAACTTCTAAGGGCATAATCACATTATTCCCCTGTTTTCAAACTGTCAATGCCTTTTAAAGGCCCAAACATCATCTGCCCTGCAAATTATTTTTGCCTCTCATAACAAAAAAGGATATGATCCCATGTGATTTGAAGAAGGCATAACTCTAATCTATTTAATGGTTGGATGACAACCACTTAGAAGGCAGCATCAGCTTAGCATCATGCTGGAGCAGCAGGAGTAAAAATAATGAACTTTGTGTTTTTGTGTCAGTCACATTACTTTTATTCTTTTTAAGGCCAGTGCTGATCATTGTAATTATCGCTGTCACATAGTAGCAATTACTCAGAACTGAACCTAACATTGTGGTGGAGTTGTAGCTGGTAAACTAATACACTACAGTATTTGTTAGCATGCTGGTTTGCTACTATGACTTAGGGTAAATTAAAACATCTATCAAATCAAGAATAATTATATCATCTACTCAGTACTAATTTGCACTGTCACCCCTCACACTGCGCAATTGCAAAGGCGTGACATTGGTTTCCATCCAGAAATTATGTTATTCACCTTTCATGTGGTTTTCAGTGGAAGCCAGTGAGGTGCAAAGTAAATATTTGAACTCGCTGGTGCGTCACGTGGCCCTGAAAGACAATAGGCAGAGGCCAGGAGATGGATGGAAAAGGGTCACTTTGTAAAAGTTGATTGAATGGTGCAAGTTTTTGAAACTTTTTCCAGCCTACGCTGCATGTTTCTGTGATCTGGCCAACAGACCTGTAAAGAGTGATGTAATTTTTATGCCTAAATAAGGGACTGCAGGGCTGTTCCATTCCTGGTCCAGAGCAAAGCCGAATGGAGTCTAAAATATTTGCAGCGCTAATATTGGCTCTTGTGCCTTCGATGACTGCTTTCATCTCTATTTTAATTGAGATGGATTTTGATCAATTTTGAAGCTTTTTTTAAAAAATACAAGCCGTTTTTAGGCTAGTATAAGCATTGTCCACCACTGACATCTACAGATGCATCCATGAGCCCAGCAGTGTTAACCTACTGACCTTGTCAATAGGTTTATTTTGGACATTTATGTTTTTTCAAAGATGCTAAGAGATGTGATAAAAGGGGGGAAATCATTGGAGGGGATACTAAATTTTCCAGCAATGGCAAGACTAAGAACAAAGTTGGTCTTCTCTCCTAAAAAAGAACACATTTTCGTGGTACAGTGACACATCATCTGCACAGGATCGGTTAGCAAAACAGTTTTGATGGATGAATTAATATGCCAAAATGTGTAAAAACTAATTTCTATGTTATTTTGAACTTTATTATGCAATACACTTAAAAAGCAGAGTGATTGGTTCTTAGGATTCAAAAACCTCATTCATTTGCCATAAATGAAAAATTAAAGGGTCTAGAAATGTTCCAAAGAGCACCTTCTCCAACACTTCTTCGAATATAATCTTCTTCTGCTATAAAAGTAGCTTGCACAAGCAGTTTCCTATTTGCTGTGGTCAAAATACACAAAACATGAAACCACTGGAAATTTTTGTGTTGATCAATTTACAGTATACCTACGTTTATTTCATCATGTAAACAAAATGTTTCACATCACCAGCATACCACAAATAATGCTGTTATGGAAACAAATTTTGTGTTACACAACGTGGTTTTTTTCATATTATCAGCGCAAAATATGGCTGAAGCAATGGAAAAAATGCGGACACATGATTAGACAACTGACTAGCAGTGTTGTAAGCTTTAATGGTTTCACAATGAACTCCAGCTGAACTATGACCTTCAACTGGTGGTTATTATAAGGCAAACTACTACAGCTGTAAAGAAAAGTCAGGTTCATGTTTAAGGAAACAATTCATTTATGCACTCCCTCACACACCCTAGTTTTATGTAACTTCATGTAACAGTTTGACACGACATACAGTGATGACTCAATGAATTTACGTCTTTAAAACAAAAAAAAAGCCTTTCTTAAACTGCTCTCTAAAAAAATCACTATACGTGGTTTTCATGTGTCACAATACAAATCTATCACAAAGTTACTTGACCCAATTTCCTAAGTCCCTTTTCTCTGACTCTGTCCTGCCAAGTCATAGTAACACTGGAGGACAGATTTACGGTTTATAATGAGTTGGCGCTTTCAGCTCTGGTATAGAATGAATGGGCCATATTGTGACCAAACTGGTCAGCTGGTGTTCTTCCTCTCCATAAGCTTAAGCCCAGCTGCATTGTGCAGAAGAGAGGTCTGTGGGCAGCAGTGGAAACTTCCATTAGGCCACAGGAGAAATATCCTCCTGGGTATTGTTCTGGTCGGGCCTGCAACAGTCAGCACAGCACAGCACACCTTTGCGACAAAACTGTGTGTGTGTGTGTGTGTGTATATATATATCTATATATATAGATATATATATATATGTGTGTGTGTATGTATTAGCCATATGAAGCATCACAGCTACCGATTCAAGAGGAGAAGGGGCTTCTTAAAGGCATAGTTCACTGCACGGTTCAGGTGTATCTGATCTGACTGCTTCTTGATTTAAAACTGTTGACTGCTGGTCAGTGTTGTGTCTTTAAAGTTCCCACGAACTGGAATGTGGTTCATCTGGAATAATAACATGCAAATATTTCTTCATGTCAAGATCCAGCAAGACCTGGAATCTCCTAAAAGCTTTGACTGGACAAAGATAAATGCTCCAAAAATGCTTTCCGTTAGCTCGTGTCAGTAAGACAGCCTTATCAAATCAAGGGTTTGTTATCTCTCCACATTCCCTAAATCTCTGTCAGCCAGACAGCTGGCTGTGACACAATATCCTGACCGTGGACTTAAAAAAACAACAAAAAACAAAACAAAAACTATTTGTCTTAATATGTCATGCAAATCCCAGTGCCAAATAAATCGAGGATGTGAGATAAGATGGACTTGGCGGAGTGTCAAATATTTCACTCATGCCAACAATTCAAATAGAACAGGATCCTGAAATTACTTTAAAAAAAAACATCTTCAAACAATGCCAAGCTGTTTACTGTAAATATGTAGGGTTTGTGCGTGCATGGAGCTCAGCGTTCTATATTAATCATGCTCACAAACAGCTTCGAGAATTTTGTCCAACTGGGGTTACTGGGAGTTAAGGACAAAATTATGATGAAAAAACTGTCAGTCATGCATTTGCACGCGTATGCAGATAAGCAAGGTAGTTAAAGAACCCCGGAAGACTTAAAAATGTAAAACGGCATATTTGCATACTGGCATTTTTTTTTCTTATTCATGCTACTGGGTGAATATACAGTCCATTTGCATAACTGTAACAGTCCTGTTGGCAGCTAAAGGAATCGTTCTGTCTCTGAGATTAGACATTGGGCCAAAGTGTGCTGCCTGCCCTGTTCTCTTTTTTTTTTTCTCTCTCTCCACCCTGTACTCTTACGTAGTCAGTGAACTGTAACCCACTGCCCTTGGTCTCGCTCACCTCTCCACGTTGAATTGTTTGTTCCAGGAAATGTTTTCACTTGAACCCCGGAGCCTTTAAGAAATCACCCACTTTCATCACAGCTCGAGCCAGGGAACCAAGTCAGCTGTTTCCTTATTGATTCATGTGATCCGTGTCCAGCTGTTTCATAAACCTGTTGTGGCTGTGATGTCAACCACACTCATTCACATAACCGGCCAAGCAAAACTGCACACGGAGTTGTTTTTTTTTTGTTTTTTTTTTCCACAGACAAGTGCAGTTGACACTCCTGGAGTCACTCACCCTGAGATTTATGGCGGATTTATTTAGATTTATAAGGTTACTTCAGTGTGTGTGTGTGTGTGTGTGTGTGTGCATAGAGGGAGGTGGAGATTGGGAGGGTGATGGGAAATTCACGTCAAACTCCGGTGAATAAATAAACGGTGTAATCCTCTCCTCACCTCATTCCACCGTTGTTTAACATTCTTGAGGTTGAGCACATTTAAGTGTAGAAATAGAATAGGCACATCTCTTCTGCGACCGCATATTCCTTCCTTTGCAAGCTGGGGATGGAAACTTTCTCCCTCCATCACGACTGTCCAGTGCTCACACTTACCCCACTCCACAACACCTCCTCCACCTCCTCTCAGTAGGCACTGAACTCTGATCCCGCTCCATGTGAAGGTGAGGAGGCTACAGCAATGTGTAAGCCGTGCCCGAATTCCCGGAGAACAGCGTTTCCACAGGGTTTATCTTGGTTGCCACATGCAGGGCCAAGGCCTACTTACTGATATGATTAGCCTTGCTGGTGGAAAAGGAACACATTATCCTCAGACAGTCTGATCCAGCCTCCATTCTTTCCAAACACCCTTATTTGTCTGATGCTTGGAACTGCTAATGACGGTAACTGCGTTGCGCCTCCCTCGAGATAAAAAAAAAGGAATGAAAAGCTATTGAAGCTAATTGATGAAGACGGGCTGGGAGAACAGTGGCTGTTGAATGTGGTGACATCACTCCGATAGGGAGACTGTATACGAAGACGTGTTCGTGACAAGTGGTAGCTATTGGAGTTGACAGGTTACTTTCAGCCAATCATTTGCCCTCAATATCAAAGAGCTGAGGCTAGCTTTTTCACACCATGGACATCAGCCAATTTTCTTGTTATATTTTAACCTAAAAAAATCTCCCCCACACACTGTATCAGCACAGCGTGGGTCTTTTAGCATCTACAGCATGCTCCGACACGGCTGCTGTCCATGTTGGACCCTGAGCGATTGTGACACAGTGTGACAGCATTGCGGCAGACAAATCAGTGAGCTGCCTCAGCCCCGACTGGCACTCGCTTTTCCGACATTGCACTCTCATGGATCAATAACCTCTTACATAACGTTCTGGTTTGGACTGGAGGCGAGATTCCAGCTGACTGGAACATGTGACAGGGCTTTGACTGTGTTGACCCACATTTTC
>OMLB01062460.1:0-21261 GCA_900302555.1 Myripristis jacobus | reverse complement strand
TAGAAATCAGCTTTACCATGTACACGAGAGAAAAAGTAGTTTCCTAATTTGAGTTTGCACTGTTATTTTTCCAATGCTGTGATGTGTGTGGCGTCAAGTAGGATCCATGCAGTCCTGTGTTCAGAGATCATGAAAGCTGCAGTGACAATGAAGGACATCTTCATGGGAAGTGAACCCCTTTCCTCTCTGACAAATGTTGCATCCTGTTCTTTTCAGGTCCTCTGCATCTTGCCTCCTGTGCTGGGGCCGATGTTGAAGCCAGAGGCTAGCCTGAACCACGAGTGTTAGAGGTGCCAGGGTGGAGCCGGGGAGGAGGACTGCCAGCCCTTGTCCCATGAGAGTGACTGTGCCATTCTTGTGCTGCCAGTGACCAGGGCGGTGGATGTGGTGGGCCTGGCCCAGGGGGCCTTTCTGTACGTCTCCCTAGGCACCCGCCGACCTGCGCTGCTCACACCATGGATCAACAGAGAGATAAATATGGCGATCGGCCCGCCAGGAGCACTAAGGTTTCACAGGGGAGCCGCAGCGGACACTCATCCCGCCCCTCAGGTTCCTCCAGCTCCTCCGGGGTTCTCATGGTGGGGCCAAATTTTCGTGTGGGAAAGAAGATTGGCTGTGGTAACTTTGGAGAACTGAAGCTTGGTAAGTTTAGTTTGAATCTCATGTCATCTTATCTTATGTCTTATGTAGTATCTGTGTATGACTTATTCTCATCATAACTTTTTACTGTAGCATATGAAAAAAAGCAGTTGATGGAGTGCTGCCATTTTCTGTCATTGTGCCGAGAGGCTGCTAAACCTTCACAGGCATGCCAAATTGACTTTGCACTTGGACCTTTTGGGGATGAAAAGTCTAAATTTAGCATTAACTGAGAGGATTTTATATCAGACCCAGTAATATTTTGCTCGTGATTAAGTTGTGGCCAGCTGTAAAACAAGAATAGCAAATTGTTTTTTGTCTGAGAGTGGTGATTATTTATTATTTGCCTGTTGTAAATGTGAGCTGAACACTGGCAGGATGGAAATTCCTTTCTCTTTGGTCCCTTTGTGCCATGCACTTTTCTCCTCTTGTGTTTTTTTTCTTCTCCAGTGCTCTTCAGACTGACTTTAGTGCTGTCTTGAAGTTGTTTTTGTGTGTAAGCCTTTGCAGTTTTTGTGTGTTTGAGTCAAGAAACTTGCCATCACTTACAGTGTTACAGATCCCAGGTGAACTGGCTGTTATACAGCCTGAAGGAGATGTGGTTTCTTTTTCTAAAGATGTCTAATGTGCACTTTTCCTTCCCTGCTTTGTTTCAGGTAAAAATCTCTACACCAATGAGTATGTAGCTATTAAACTGGTAAGTGTACACTTCCTTTCTGCCCTTGAATCTGTACATCTGCACATACAGTTCCACCACATGTAGTAATAATTTATAAAATTGGACCAGCACATAAAGTGATCAGAAATCTTCTCAAACCACTCAACCTAAGTGCCTCAATTTACAGCACTGGTCACTCGCTATGTGATGTAGCTCCCCTTCTCAAAAGTTGCTCACATCACATCTATATCTTAGCACCATTATTTTCCGAGGCATTTTTGCACTTTATTTGGTGTCAACAAATGATATTTCACTTCAAAGGTTTGATCTGCTAAATGATGTTAAACTGGAGGGAAAAATCTTGGATTACAACTCTCCATGAAGAGGAGAGTTGTATTGTATGAAGAGGGTATTAATAATTACTCTGTGAATGTAAACAGTAATTTTAGCTTGTATTTCAAATACTGGTTTGTGTGATGAATTTAAAGGAAATGTAAAATTGGTATTTACTGTCAAGTTTTTTATGAGAGTGCAATCCACATAACACGATGAGAAAATCTGATACAGTATATACAGCTGCAGTGGTGTCGTCAATATGCATGAATATCAATTTCTTCTGCTCTTACCGTCACCTTTGGGTTGTTTGCGCACTCACTTGACTGTGTTTTTCAAACTATGCTGCACATCTTCTTATGTATTAGTTATGTTAGTGGGCGTTTGTTATTACATTATCCATCTAGAGTGCATTATAGAGCAGTGGGTGAGTTGGTACTGCTTTGATATCAGGCAGTTTTAAAAATGTTCAACTTTTAGGTGACAGAGTTGCTCTGTACATTGAAGCCTTACTCAGGCACAGCCTGCATTGCATGGCTGTCAGTAGCCACTTTGTATTCCAGGTTGATGTCCACAAACATATGACTGATGCAACACCTATCTTTGAAAAGCCCCACTCGGAGTTCAGAATCAACACTTCTGGCTGCAGTGCTGGTTTATACCAGACTGTGCGATGTGTGGAGGGATGGTTGCTAAGCAGGTCTGCTCTGCTCTCAGAGAAATGTGAATGAGTGTTGATACTTGGCTAGGTGTTCTTTTTTTAATGGCTCCTGGACTGGAAATGAGTCATGCCTTTATAATGGCACCCCAGAGAGTTGTAAATTGCCACAGTATTAAAGTATGAAGCCCTCCGTACAAGCCAAATAGTTTTCAGCTGCTCGGCCTACCTACCGTCTTGGTGGACTGGCACTGCTGCAGTGCTTTGGTATCTTCATTTGAGAAACATTTCCACACTGTGCTTTTCTGAAAGCTGGTACTGCTGTCATACTGCAGCTTATAATCACGCATCACCCTAAAGGAAAATGACTGTAAAATCTGAACTTAGACCCAGCTCATTTTTTACACAACAGTTAGCAGAAAATGAATCCCCAGACGTCTGTTCATTGTCTGTTTAATGAAATTTGTCTTCAAAAAATGTTGTTTGGAATCATATAAATTTAACCAGTGCTTTAACTTGAGTCGATTTCAACTTTTTCCGCTCGAAACTGCTGATTTAGAATCGCATCTTGGGTTGATTAGTGCTGTTGCAGTTGAAATGTTGTTATTGTGACTGTCACTATTTATTTGTGTGTGTGTGTGTGTGTGTGTGTGTTTTTCCCCCAGTTTGCAGAGTTACTGTGATTAACCGAGTCTCTGTATGGCTCTCTTTGTCATGCAGGAACCAGTGAAATCGAGGGCTCCACAGTTGCATTTAGAGTACCGGTTCTACAAAACACTGGGAAGCACAGGTAAGGTCATGGTTGAGATTAGCAGGATACCCACCCTGTTTTTTTTTCCCTGTATGACTTTGACTGTTTTGATAGATGACTCGAAAAGATTACCTCATTTCCACAACAAGTGATTATTCCATCCAGGTTACAGTCATGGATGCTGATACTAAGCTGTGTCAGCACCTCACTTTAATCTCTAGACTCTGTGTGTGTATGTGTGTGTGTGTACAGAGCCTGTTGAAAGGTGACTTTGCTCATGAATGTAGATACCAGGGGTGCAATCTAGTATGAGGGAAGAGGCAGATGTAAACGTCCCCCAGTGCACCCACAAACCTCTGGCTTCCTTCCTGATGCACTGAAAACACTTCCTTGTTGGTATTACAGGGAAGAAGAAAGGAGTACGTTTTTGTACCAGCCGGGCTAAATAGTGCAAATTTAAACTCGGTGAAAGTGTGTCCTACAGCAAATTCTCATTATGTGTAATGAAACTAGCTCTGAAGGTATTGTATGATATGTCTGGGAGTGTGTTTAGCCTAGTCTTCATGTTGAAAGATGTTTTTATGTACATAGTGAACAAATAAATGGCTTTTTGCTTAAAATACACTGAACATGACAACCCCTCTCTTGTATATTCTGTGAAATTTACCTGTGGCATTTGAGCCCGGTTGGCACATTTTTCCAAATCAAAGGAAATGCTGATAAATAGCTCACAGAGCAGGGCAGCGCTGCAGTGTGGTTACCTGACATGTTGACACACTGTATTTCTGATGTAAGCCAGCCTGGTACAGCCTACCACTGAGCCACAGCAAAAGGAGGTTTAACATCTTACAAGCTGCCTTTTCACTTTCTACAGACATGTTAAGCCATTTTTAAATTTAAGGTTAATGTGCGATCTTTCATTATTTGATAAATTTTTTGGCCATTAAAGATTTATTTTGTCTTTTTGCCGTAATCCCCCCCCCTACAATCTGTGGTTCTTGGTGATGTGTGTCTTTTCCAGAGCTATGCCATTCAAAACTAAACAAAACCAGTTGCTTCTCATGCTCTTCCCTTACCTCCTGCCCCTGAAGAATTTCTCCATTTGTCAGGAAAGATTAGTCAAGGTCTGCTGATGCATCTCTGTTGCAACAGCCTCTGACAGGAATCTACTGAGGATGGAATAAATGACCACAATAAAATGAAGGGCAATGCTCTTATTTTATCTCTGAGAGGAAATGGGTGGGAACACTAGAAACAATAGGACAATAAAAGATATAAACTTAGCTTTTAATAGCTATATGTTGCTGTTTCATTAAAACTAGGCAAAATAATTCTTTGTTCTCTCCTTGGTCCTGTCCGTAGCTGGTAGTCGAATATGAATACGCATGAACAAGTAGAACCGCTGATTGTAAAGCTCAAGCGGTCAGTTTGGGCCTTGCTGCTTTTGAGTTTATTACTCAGTAGTGCATTGTTTCCTTTACAAAACAGCTTATTCACACGGTTAGAGCGATGACAGGCTGCCGTTGCAGTTTTGCACAGAAAATGTGTTGTTCTTTGACAGGCTTTGCGGAGCTGCACATGCATATATGATAGCCAGACTGGGTACATAATGTCTACTGTTTTGCACAGGCAAGGGTTGGAAAAGGCCAACTGTGCGGAAACTCATTAAATATTTAGAGAGCGGGGCTGCCTCTCTTAGTACTAACCTGGCTCTGTCGTCTCCTCCAGATGGGATAACGTGACCCCATTTCTACTCAGCTGTGTTCTGTGCCACAGCCCTGTGTCAGCCAATCTGGTTGTCAGACAAAGACTGTCTGTGAGCGTTAGTGTCTTTATGAATTAATGTGGTTTGACTCAGATGCTCAAGTGAGGTGTCATTATCTAGGCAGAGCCAGCTGTCACTAGATATTAAAGATAAGGATCCACTTAGGATTGTAGCTTGTTTCTTCAGCCATGTGAATATCATGTGAGAGTATTTCTTGTCAAGGTAGTCAGCAGAAGCTGCCTTGTCCTTACACGATTACGGGGCATTGTTGCGCCAGGGCCGAGACACTTTCCAAGATCGAAAGAGGTATTGTTAGAGGATGGGTGGAAACTGGTGAGCCATGTAAAGGCATTGGCAGCCAGACCTCACTGTGAAACATGACACCGGCTCTCCGGCCACTGCCTGCATCTCAGGCAATAAACTATCCCAGTGGTCAAACATCTTAGGACCAGGATTTAAGTCATTACAGTCATGCAGAGAAAGGGTCAGCAGTATTGACCCACAGTTCACATCAGTGGTAAAATGGCTAGTGTTAAAAACATGTGAAATGGTAATCTGAGCTGGGTTAATGATGATTTCCTTTGATTTAACAAAAAAAACAACAACACACAAGGAGAGTGAACAGTAAACAGATGATCCAGGCGAGGAACTCGTCCTATGGAGTTTAAGGGGCACTGAGGAATCACTGATAAAATATGATTGTAGTCAACAGATTGTGGTCTTGTCCCATTTAGTACATTACCTTGCATGCCAAACCTTAGAATAAAGGGATTTTATACAAATATACATCTTCAGAAATAGTATACACTCACTCTGAGTGTATACTCATACTCACTTTCTGAACATGTACATTTATATAGAATGGGTCATGAATGTACTTACACTTGATTAAAACATTTTCTTATTTTTTGCGAATACCAAGGATGCTCTCGTTGTTTATTGTGAACAGTTTTGCCCTTTTGAGCCTGCTGTTTCCACCTTTTTCAGATGTTTTTGAAGCATGATCCAGGCCATATAGGTTACCACAAGTGAAGCAACCTGGAGTTGTTCATTTTTGAAACTTTGACTTTCTCTCATCCAAGGCTGATCTGCATAGTTAAAATGGCCCTCTGTCATCCTGACAGAGTCCTGACAGAACAATGTATTTTTTTCACCATTTAAATTAATTTTCCTCTGTGCCATGCAGTCAGTGTTCTCTGAGCATTGTACATATTGACTTGTTCTCTGGACATGTAGTATTTGAATATCATATTTTGCATGCATATGTGCCGTTCAAGAAAGAAATGGAATTTTCTTTGACCTGTCCGAGTGAATGTGTGGCTCCCTATAGGAATGCCTTGACACTATAGAGCATTGGACTTTGAGAGTGTGGTGCTGCAGCGTTATGAATTTTACTTACTGTGGCTCACTCCAGCTTAAAAGTGGAATCTAGGTAACCTCCCTTTCAAGCTATTCCCAACACAGTTTTGCAGCGCTGTTCTTTTGCATAAAGCTGCTCACTCATTGGTAAGCATAGAAGTCCACTGCAGACCTCCAAGCATTGCATCATCATCACAAGTCACGGTTTTCAGAGGCCAAAGTAAAGGTCTGGCGGCTACTAAACAATTAATAAAAAAAAATACTATCAAATCTGCAGTTTGGCCAAGTGCAGAATCCACATTGCAGAAGCTGCAATTTTTTGATAAAGGTAAAATGTGACAAAAAATTGTATAAAGTTTTATGGTGTTACATAGATGCCTTGGTCTACAAACTCCATTTCCTAGATGTTATAAAACATGTTTATTTGGTACAGACCTCAGGAAGAAAAACGCACCATCATTTTAACAGCTTTTTATGTGAAAATTAAAAACTAAAATACTAAAATTGTGAATCCTGTAGCTATCGCAATATCTGTAAATGTAATCGCAATATGATTTATTAAATGATTTATTTTACAACCATATCGTTCAGCCCTAGTTTCTGACAGCTGGCTGAAAAATCCCTCAGAAGGCAGTGTGAAGGGAGGTTTGGGCGAGTGCCTCTCAGTCAGGCTTAGATCAGACCGCTCGCGCTGAGCATTCATCTCGTGCAGCATTGTTGTGAAGGACTGCAGCGAGCCTCTCTGCGAGCTCACAGCCATGTGGAGAAAAAAGGTGTTCTTCAGTACATCGTGCAGCGCGGCCTTTTTCATTGTATGGCTGACAGACTCGCTGATGAAAAAAAAAATATCCTGCTTGTATAAAGTTGTGTACTGTGGGAGTAATTATGTAAAGCGTGACAGTAACCCCAGTTTCAGTTCTGCTCGACCACTGGCCCACAAGTTTTACTGTAATGCACCCGGTGGAGACGGAGGGGGAGGGGTCATGACCAGCAGATCAAATCAATCTGATTACACAGGGTCAAAGTCAACACTATCAAACATCCAGTGATGTTCACCTGATTTTGATTTTTAAACCTGGAAAACAGAGAATTATTGATTCAGCCCTTAAAACATCGTCAGTCTTATATATGGAGACCCTTTACATATGATATTTTGTGCCTCAGACAACACCTTTCCCAGTTTGGGAACAATAAAGTAAATCTATCTATCTATCTAACACCTAGACACCTATCAGATGTGTTTATTATTGAAGCTTTATTTGTTTTTCCCTATAGACATACTCTTTGGAGTGTTAACATCTTGATTAACCACATCTGTTAACCAAGCCTACAGACCACAATTTACATAGATGTGCATTTAAATCATTCAGTTCCACTTTTATTTCCATTTGATATTTACTTGCCTTCTTTTTTCTTTTTTTTCTGTTAAGATAGGAGGTTTTTGGTTGAACTTGTCTTTCAAGCCCAGGCCGTTTCATTCCAAATCCTTTAATCCTATTTAGCGTTGTGTCAATTTTGGGTCACATGCAGTGTTATTTCACTAAATTGGCATGGATATTATATTCCATCCATTTGTCTTGTTTTCTAGTGCAGGGAATAATTTGTATTTAAGCTATTCTTGCGGCATAAGCTTCTTTTTACTACTAACAAGACACAAGCAAAATGTGGAGGAATGTCCCCAGAACATTTTAGGGCACCACACCCAGGCGGTGCTCTAGGACGTAGGCTGAGGGAAGTCTAAATGAGTATGTTGAATTAGTTTCTTTCATTACACGTTTACTCAAAACACTTGTGAATATTGCAGTATGAGTTTAGGGATGCCTCACAGCACCAAGTTTCTTAGCTCTCTTAGGAAAATGTGTGTTTCTGCATGTAATGATGGTTCTGTTGGTTTTCCTTTGGTAGTTTAAATCGCGACCAGCCTCGTTTTCAATTCAACAGCCGCTTATCCACTTATTTACAGTATATCTCCAATCTGACACCTTTTAGGCCTCCCACAAGCACCCGAGGTTTCAAGGCACTCATTCCTATGGTACAATTAGCAACCCACAGAACTGGATAATGGCGTCCAGAAACACAGGATGGAGCACAGTATGACTCCTACATGCCCAGATGCTAGCTGACAGCATTACCCAGCTGGCACATGTCACACGAATATTTGCTCCTCAGCAACATATTGGACGTTGGGATGTTTAGGCACTTAGCATCAGCATTAGTGTTGAGCAATCTGGCTGATTATCAGATGTTGCTCGTGACAATCTAAATAAGAAGCCTCCCATGCCTGTGGTCTCGCTTTTAGTAAACTGATGGAGGAATTTAAAAACATGTTAAAGGCATGAGAGAACAAAAACCTAACCCTTTAAAACCGAGGCAGTTTCACTAGATTTCTTTCAAAAAGATGGGAAAGAAGGTGATTAGCAAATTGGCAAAAAATTAACTGAACATTAGTTAAGAGGGTGAGATAAAACCTTTCAAAATAAAAGCCTGCTCACAGACTCCTGGGATTCAAGGGGTTACGGAACGTTTTGATGGGACAGTGAATCACAGCTCTCGAGCAAACATCAAGTCATGCTTAACCAAAGTAAATTAATGGTGAGATCAGATTTCCTGCTCTTTGAAGTTGGGGCTCAGGATGTGGTCAGGAAGACAAAACAGGAATATAAGAGTCACCCATTATGAAGAAATGACACATTATAAATAAAAGGGAAATGTGTGTACAGTAGAAAACTTGAAATCCTGCAAAAACATGAGATAATACACGGCTGCAGGATGTGTAGGCTTATAAATTGAGTGTCTGTGTGTTTTCTGTTGACAGCGCCAATGACAGCCAGAGCTTCCCAAATACTATGACTGTACACTGACTGCAGAAAATGTTTGTCAGTTTCAACTTGGAAACCCTCCAAAGCTGCATGACAGAAATGCTGATTCAAATCTTACTTTGCCTTCACTTTAGGAGATTGTTGTTTTCAGAGAGAGGCTCTTGAGTTTTTGTTTGTTTTAAGCCAGAATTTCCATCACTGCCTCGGTACTGTTATGAAATATTAAACGTTGTGTTGCACTGTACCACCTATTAACATTTAAATTTTAAACACTTTGCCAGAGTGACTCACAAGTGTTACAGTAGACAACGCATAAATTTCCATATCATGAGCATTGCAAACCAGTATTCCTGTGGCTGCAGAGTGGCCACACAAGACCGAAGCACTATGAAAAGAATTAAAACAAGCAGACAGATGGAAGGGATTTTTTGCAGCAATTAGAGTCGAGCAGAAGAGGGAGGATATGATTTGGGAGGTGCTGACGGGAGGCACTGTACAGATGAGCTTTCAGCCTGCAGTGACAGAAGAGTGGCTCTGCGTTTGCAGGCAGTTTGTAGTGTAGTTAAGTTTAGGGTTAATGATTACCCAGCAGCAGTCTGTCCTCAGTAACCTTGTTCTGCTCCTCCTATCTGTCCAGTTTGATGCCTCTGCTAATGGTTAACCTTGGATCCAACTTGGGAAGATCATTTGTCAAAGGAGGTCGGAATAATAAAGGGTCTTGCTACCTCCATTTATTCAGAATTCATACCCCCATGTCCAGCTGAAAGACTCCCTCAGCCCATACTTGCTGTTGATAATTATTAGCCCTGCCTCAAATAATTTCTATTTACTTTTTCCAAGCTAGCAGCAATGATCCTCTTTGCCACCTACACATATGTGAAAGTGAAGTCTTACAGCCAATTCATCCTTCACTTCCGTGTTTGCGGTGTGGACAGCTCGCCCCGTCTCTGTGCAGAGCCAGTCAGTTCATGGTTCCTGAAGTCAAAGTGACCTGAGAAAATAGTGATGTGGTAATGATGCAGTACAGTTCACAGTCAGTGTGATCCTGCCCATGGTTCTCCAAACATCCAGAGGTGTGTGACTCTGCCGAGGCCCTTCGTGAACCGTCTGCACACAGTCGTGCATGCTGCAGCTCTGTGACATCGCTGCAGATGCTGCATAGACTGCACACACTGCACACACACACACACTGCAGGACGCATGAATTGGCTTTTAGACTTAATTGAGGATAAGTACAGCTTTGTCTCCATGTGGCTTGGATTTCTGTCTCTTGTTTGTCTGATTGCTCTTTTTTGTTTTTGTTTTTTTCCAGCGGAAGGCCTGCCCCAGGTTTTTTACTTCGGGCCCTGTGGGAAGTACAATGCCATGGTTCTGGAGCTGCTGGGCCCGAGTCTAGAGGACCTCTTTGATCTTTGTGACAGGACCTTTTCTCTGAAGACTGTCTTAATGATAGCAATTCAGTTGGTGAGTACTTCACGGCACTGTGCGACCCAGTGAGTTCTCAGAAGGGTTGGGTATTTATCCTGGTTCAGCAGTGCTTATCAAAAACACAATGAGCAAACTCTGCTGCTGCATATGTCAATGATGAATTCATTCAGATAATAACAGTTCAACTTAATCTAACTCATATGGTTTATACATCAGTTTTTTTTTTTCACTCAGTCAAAAGATTCCATCCAATTTACCCTTGAGATGCTGATGCCCCTCAAAAGGATTCATAGATTTTATAAATTTGCCATTACATTTTTGTCTTGTTTTCAGCTGTGTGACAAGTGGTATCTTGGTGATGGATCTATCATGCGAATGGGTTTTAGGTCATCTGTTGTTGGTTGGTAGTTAATCCATCTAATCTCTATGTCACCTGTGTTCATTTGCTTGGCTTTGAGAACAGCACATACCTAAACATTAAGGCAAGGCAAGTTTATTTGTATAGGACAATTCAACACAAGGTAATTCAAAGTGCTTTACAGAGACATTAAAAGCAACAAGATACAATTTAAAACAATAAAAACAGACAATAAAAAAGGGAAATTAGCAAGCACAGTAATTTTGCACACATGCTGGACATCCTTTTAGGCCATTGCAGTGCGAGGCAGGTGAACAGGAGTGGTAAGCTAAACTACGGACGAGAACAAAGCAAAGCAGTGCGCGTTGGAGCCATGCACCAACACATCTTTAACAATGTCCCACCAGAGAAACTGCAGCCAAGCTTGAGCATGTTAACTCAACACACTTGTTAGTCAGCATGGACAAGTCGGCTGTAGCGGAACAGTTTGAACACATTGCTCATCAGCAGCTGGCACCGCCATAAAAACACACACAACACAACATCAGAGCGTGGCATGGCAGTGCAGTTGCTTAGAATAAGGTTCCTGTTGAATTCAGTTATTAGTTACAAGTAAAGTAGCTTTGGGATAAACAATTAATCCTCATCAAGCTTAAAAATAAAAAGCTGCAGGAGCTGTCATGGCCAAGTTACAGTTGGGTTTCGTATAGTGGTATTTGCTGCTCCATACAAGTGTAATAGATCCTCTGAGTTGTGAGTCAGCTCGTTCCCTGCACTGAGAACGAGCTCTTCACCAGGACTGCTCTTCTCCAGAAAGAGTGAAGTGGATCTGGACCAGCAATCAACATGAAATCTAGCAGCAGCCCAAAGTTGGAAAAGTGTTTTGAAGGATGCACAACACCACTCATTTCAGTCACCATGCAAACACTCAGCGTTTAGGGGAACTGCTGCGTAGTGATACAGAAACAAAGTAGTTCCATCAGTTTAGCAAGCAAGAAGTCTAGGGGGAAAAAAGCATCGACAATGAATGCCAAACCAGCGTGTGTTCTTGTGCATCCTTCAAAACATTTTTTCAGCTCACAGTGGTGAGGTTTGCTGATCCAGATCCCACTGCTTTCATTTTGGAGAACAATAGTCCCGGTGAAGCACTCGTTCGCGCTACAGGGTAGGAGCTGACGGGTCAGTTTAGGAGGATCTATGACACTCATACAGAGCAGCAACTACCACTGTATGGGTAAGAACCCCAACTATTACTTGAAATACACATAAGTTTGTATAAGATACATCGGCATATATTTTGTAGGTTTCCAGAGTAGATTTGCGTGACAAAAAAATATTTCAGCTTACATGAATGCATATTTGCAAGCACTGTCCACATAATACGGGCATCGCCGTAATGATTTGCGGTGGGAAACAATAACTGTGTGGAGTAGATGTTAACATAATTCAATAAAAACAGAAATCTGTGTACAAATGTTAATGGGACAGCACCCAGAGTGGCAGCATGGACTTTTTATCGCCACCGCTCCATAAGCCTTTCACCGGTTCATTGTCCAAGTATTTCAGAGGACACTGCATGGGGCTGGGATTAAAGTGTTGAGCGATCCCCTCTGTGATGAGTCTGCACTGAGGAGCAGTGGGTGGAGGTAGATTTGACGGACTTTTTTCTTTGGTTTGGATGTCCCTTGCAGCTGAACTTAAAGATCTGCCGAGAGTAAAGTCCTCATGATGGATTCAGGAGCCTTCTCCGACTCTGACACTAGGCATTCTGTTATGTTCTAGCTGGGAGAATTTTTTTAAAAAGCAGTTAGATGTGTGTTTTGATCCATCCCTCTTCAGAACTTTGCCTGAATTGGTTCCCCAGATCTGCAGTTTGTAAACTCCTCCACCTTTCAGGCCCAGTATAGCTGCCTTCCAAGAGGTTATTTTGCCCCCGCTGTGCTTTTTTTCTTTCTTCGATATGTAGGAAGAAGGGATTCATATTGTGTGATGTTTTTCTCCCTAAACCCTCCATCTTCTCAGAGTGGATGCTGGATTCTGAGTCTAAGATGAGTAAATTTATTGACCATAGGATTTGGTTGCTGAAGCTCCATGTGTATATCTGTCAGGGCTGCTTGATTATGGCAAAATGTTGGGAAATGTCATGTATTTATTGAACTTTAAAGTGGAGAAAAAATCTTTTTAACAGTGGATTTCCTTGAACTTTAAATATAAACATGCCAAAGCCTGACTGAGAGTGAGGTTGGATTTTTAGGGAGGGATGAAAGCGTACTGTTACAAAGGAAAGGGGTGCACTGGATTAACAACACACTACAAAACGACAGCATCTCTGCATAACGGAAAGTGGCTTATCAGTCGTGATATCTTGTTTTCATAATCATCGGAAGCCAAAATCATTATTTAAAGTAACATTGGATAATTCCCCTAGCCCTACTATCTATGCTCCCTAGAGCTGCAAGAGTTCCTGCCTTTTTTTGTCCACTGGCTGCCTCACACAGGCCTCAGGATCACCTTTTGTAAATGGCGCTATTTTCAGAATTTTCCATGTCTCAGTCAAGCTTTTTTCTGTTGAAGCTTTGCGTGTGCAAGACGCTGTGCCAGATTTTGCTCTCTGAGACAAGTTTCTGAGATCTGAGATGAAATCCTCATGTCAGATTCACCACTGAACCTTGCTGAGTTTGAGCGGGTCAGAGAGGCAGTCAGACCAAGTCTACAAGCCATCTCAGACATCTAGAGATTTTCTGACATGTTTGATTTTGTCAGCTCAAAATCTGCACGACGTGTAGTGTGGAATATGCCAAGGCAAGTTTTGATAACAGTCAGCAGCTGTAGCCGTTCAGCCAAGGAGCAGAAAAGGTGGAAACTGCAAAACCACCACATTATCATGACTTTATAATTAACCTCCAGCTCTCTCTGTGATTTCTCATTCTGTCCTCCAAATTTGGCAGCTAGCAGTGTTATGTTTTTTTTTTTTTCTTTTTCAGTGCAAATTACACAAAAACACAAAACCACTGTGAGCTGCTCTGCCTTTTCAAGCTCCATTGTTGCACAGTCACATGGAAAAACAAAGTCTTGTTATGCCTTTGTTTTGGTAAGACAGTGGATAATCAGATCAAATCCAAGTGAAAAAATCTTTTAATGTGCAACCTCCTGTTTGTGCTGCACCATTTAATTTGCCTCCACTTCAGAAATAAGACAAGCAACTTCAAGATAAAAGATTGGTTTGTTTTTTGGCAGTTGTGTAGTTTTCATTCAGCTTCACACAGCCTTCATTCACTTGCTTTCACATTCAAGTACTTGAGCTTGTCTTTGTTGTTTTTAAATAATTAGGCGGTTGATGTCCTATTGTTTTGGTCAGTTGCAAGAATATATCCTGAAGGGTCTGAGCCTTGAGAGCACTTGGTTTAAATTTCTCTCCAGCAGCCAGATGTAATGTTTTCTGATGATCAGTGCTTTTGTATAACTCCCTGCACGATCATCTCGCCTCCCACTGACATGAAATTTCAGTCCAACATCAATGCAGACATGTTGTGTGGTAGCACTGGGTCAGTGTGGAAACCATACAGCGTAATGTTAGCAATGTATATGCACATAATGGAATCTGCTGTGGTGGACTGTAGGACGGATGAGTCATGTCTTTGAGTTCGTGATAGTGTGTTTAATGGGTATTGGTATTGAAATCAGTGACTAATAAGGACTGGAATAAACTGCCTTCTCAAAAAAATGGTAAATTGCAGTGGTCAGCATCTGTGGTACTAATGTTCTGTCTGAGTCATCATGACATAAGGCTGTGCGATATGATTTATATTGTGGGACGAGAGGAAAATATCTAGAATAGAGATTTTTTCCTCTGTCGTTTCTATCGCTTTTGGCACTAAAGCCGCCTTTTGGCAGTATTTTACGTCACTTGAGTCGGAGTTCCTAGTCGTCTTGAATGCATCATTGCTACTCGAATAACAAACAAACGTGGAGGACTGTGACTCAGAACAAAACCCTGACACAGAATAACACTCAACAACAGGGACTTGTATCTGAAAAGGGGGTATTTCATTCATGATATTTAAATCTGTATCATGATAGAAGATTTTGTCCATTTCACACAGCCCCGTCATGACGTCTTGATTCATGATTTCTTGACTCAGTGGCCTAGTTTGTGCCATTACCTGCATTTAAAGGCATGGTAAACACAGTTAAAAACAGGGATTTTCTTATTTAGTGTTATTCTTGAGTTCTCTCCTCATCATCCACCAAGATCTGAGAGTTTCTAAAAGTCAATAACTGTAATGGAGTTTTAGGGGCAGCATTTTGTACAGCAGTGACTCAGGAGAAATCAGCTGATAGGCCTCTCCCTGCAGGGAGGCGCCTCTCCTCAGTTTCATGCTGATTTCTACACCCAAAGATGACCAAAAAAACAAAAAACAAAAAAACATTTTAATGAAAAATTACACTGTTTAGTTTGCAGTCCCTTTTAATGTTTTGTTTTTTGCTGACTCCTCTCTATCCTTCCTCACCAGATCTCTCGAATGGAGTACGTGCACTCTAAAAACCTCATCTATAGAGATGTAAAACCTGAAAACTTTCTCATTGGACGGCAAGGGAACAAAAAGGAACACATTATCCACATCATTGACTTTGGCCTGGCCAAAGAATACATCGACCCTGAAACCAAAAAACACATTCCATACCGGGAGCATAAGAGCTTGACTGGCACTGCCCGATATATGTCCATCAACACACATTTGGGCAAAGGTAAAAGACTGATTTCTTAACTCTCTGTTCTTTTATGATCCTCAGTATTGTTAAGATGTTCCTGTTGTGTAAGGTGGTCTGAATCCTGAATGAATAATGTTTTTCAGTGAGGAAAATAATCAGGCACTTTATTTGTGAAGTGGGTTTTTTATACACATCTTGAATACCTTTGGAAATCCTTTAAAGGACTGCTCCTTCTCTAAAGGAATGTCTCTAGTACCGGTAGTGCTCAGGCTAAGTGGCCAATGGACAAGTGTTATGCTTAACACACGAGAGTGGTGTTATTGTAGGTTTCTGTGGCTCACTCAGCACAATTTATTCAATCTCTTGTTACAGAGCAAAGCCGGCGAGATGACTTGGAGGCCTTAGGTCACATGTTCATGTATTTCCTTCGTGGGAGTCTACCTTGGCAAGGACTAAAGGTAGGCCAAGTGCATT
Source organism: Myripristis jacobus (assembly GCA_900302555.1). Classification (NCBI taxonomy): domain Eukaryota; kingdom Metazoa; phylum Chordata; class Actinopteri; order Holocentriformes; family Holocentridae; genus Myripristis; species Myripristis jacobus. The sequence continues at coordinate 5,306 of OMLB01062460.1, read as the reverse complement.
CAAGTGTTATGAAATCATTTTCAGCCATGGTGGAAAAACAATCATCCTTCGATAAGCTCAACACAACTGAGGGCTGACATAATTCCACAGCCTGAAAGTCTGCATGTAATATTTGAACTTGTTTTTGAACCATTTGGAAAGGTTTCTTGAAAGCCAAAGTCAGTAATAATAAAATTATTCTCATGCGAGGAAATTGTGCCGAGCAAATATCTCATTGCTCAATCTTAAAGCACATTGAACCTTGGTGCAGTGTGTGTGTTGTCTAGTTCCCTGGGTGTGATCTGAGTCCACACGGTGGTGAAATCTCCTCATTAGCTGCTCTCTGCTCCCCTGGACTGCTAATCCACAGCACTGGATTTATATCTCTCCATTCACTTTCATAGCAAAGCAGCTCCCAAAACACTTAACACATAAACCAACACAAACCTTTGGTGTGGGAAATCTTCTCCACACATAGGAATCATCAAATTGTGAAGGCAGCAAGTGAGCCCTATATCCAGAGAAAGTTCACATCAGATCTTCAACATCACATAACTATTCGGTACATAACAAAATCACGTTCAGTGCTTTCCTTGGGCTCTATGTTGGGAAAGACCTGGATATGATACATGGAATCGCAAATATAGTAATGTGTCTTCTTTATTGAAGTGTCACAGTTAAGGAAGACACTTATTTGCATTGAATTGCCTTCTCTGTATTGTTTTTGAGTTTTTAAGTTTAAGCCACCAAAAATGTGCTGTGGCTGCAAAATTTAGGGGCTTGGTGGCCTGTCAGGCTAGTGCTTAAAAATATTAGTGTCTACCCCTGGCTGGAATCAGAAATGCCACAGAAAAAGAAATTGAACATCCACATACTTTGATCCACGTAGATTCTATTTGCAAGGTTTTGGTCTCTCAGATATTCTTCTGTTTCTTAGAGAAGAAACAGAATGTCTTGTCGTCAAGTACACCTCGAATACAGGCTGTGACACTGAGCGCTTGCAAATAAATGACATTTCTGCTTGAATCTAAGTGTGCAGATGTTCCACTTCTCAGTCTCTTCGACAGACACCAAGAAGAAGACAGTTCGGTTCCAATCAGTGCACAGTTTACTAATGTCACATTACATAATATGTGGGTTTTGAACTCTTCAGATTTCAAACTGTTAGCTGTTGCTGCACTTTGGGGCCTTGCGTGGTTTAAAATTACTTGTGTTATTTAAAATGATCAATTTTTTGCAGCTTCTTGGCCAAAACAAGAAGCTAAAAAAAAAACAAATTTTATTTTGGAGTAAGCTGAGTGTTTAAAGAAATGTTTGGGCCCTGAGATGGAGAGTGGGGACCAAACTGTTCTTATAACTTAGAAGTAGCACAGGAATATCAAGAGGCAGTTACACATGGTGTCCTGAAGTGACATGTTGGAGACTTTGGCAGCCACACACTCCCATTCCACTGGACATCACTTTCTGCTTTTTAAAACAGGATAATCTATCTTATTTCTTATAAACACTCTTACTAGTATGACATAATTAGCTACGCAGCCATTAAACTGGCTGCTACCTAGCTGCTGCTGTTCACTTGAATATAAATTGTAGCATGTCAGATTGTTTTTTTGTGGTTTATGATGGTGAATTAAAATGGCGGTGCCCACATTTAATGGCATTTATACCATTTATGAAAACAATAGCACGCCACCCACACATGAACTTGTCATTTTTCATTTTACCAGCCTATTTTAAAAACCAAATGTCCTTTTGCTTGTGCAACTCTTATTAATATACATTAGGTAGCAGCATTAATTAATGACTTCCTGCTTTGCATCTCCTGCAGGCCGACACATTGAAAGAACGATACCAGAAGATTGGAGACACAAAACGAAACACTCCCATCGAGGTCCTTTGTGAGAACTTCCCAGGTATGATGGCGTCTTTTTATCCCAATATCTCGTTTGTACAGAAGCTGGAAATCTTTTTACGCTTGAGTTTTAAGGTGGTGTTTCCCAAGGTTTGCGAATGGAACCTGAAACTTTTGTGGTGTTTTTTTAATTTGTCTCCCTTCTGTAAGCTGCTCTCACTAATCATAATTTTAGTTGTTTATAACTCAATAACATTCGGTTTGTATTGCGGTTTTGGGTCACTTCTAGTTTTTACAGTTTGATTTACACCCCTAATAACATCTCATTTAATGTGATGAAGACGTGAAATAATCATTTTGAGTGTACTTATTTGTATACATAAATATTTAAAGCACCACAGTTGTAAGGTACTGGAAAATCTCAAAAAAGCACCTTGAAAATTCTTCAGATGTGCTTGAATTTGATTTAAGAAAAGGTGTAGGAACCCTGTGAAGCTTTTTCCATATGTTATTTTAAATGCTTGCATGCTAGATGCCCATTCATGTAGGTTTCTCTCATGCACATATAAAATATTGAATATCCACTTTCTTGGCTTTTTTTTCTTTCAGAGGAGATGGCCACCTACCTGCGCTATGTGAGGCGGTTGGACTTCTTCGAAAAGCCCGACTACGAGTACCTGCGGACTCTGTTCACGGAGCTGTTTGAGAGAAAAGGATACACTTTCGATTACACTTACGACTGGGTTGGCAGGCAGATTGTAAGTACCTCACGTTAACTGCTCACTGGTACATTTTGAGGCAGAAGCAACTTTTATTTGTCTGCAGCTGCTTGACTGCTCAGTGAATAATTGGCTCTTGCTCTCCGTAGCCCACACCAGTCGGGTCTGTGCATATAGACTCTGGAGCCTCTGCCATCACGAGAGAAAGCCATCCTCACAGAGACAGGCCCTCACAGCACCAACCAATAAGAAATCAGGTATGCCAGTCTTTTTATATACTTCACAAAGGAGCAGATTGGTGTCACGCTGAATATCAGTGAACGTTAACGGACCAAGAAAAAAAAAAACTGCTTTGCAAATTGACAAAGTTAGCCCTGATGCAGGACCCTTTGCTAATCTTTGATTGTACCTGTTTTATCCACCAAAGGGTCCTGTGCTGCTCCGTAGACATTTCTAACATTTCAAAAATTTCAAGTTTCACTGAACCAAACAGATCCTTAATCCTTCACTTGCCTGCTGTCACCTCACTGACACACACCACCGATGTACAAATAAAAGAACTAGTTAGACTAGTTCTTTTATTTGTGCAAGAACTAGTTAGAACTAGTTAGACTATTATACCAGCATTTTCCATCGTATCGTTGGCAGGCCTGTGGTGTCTGACCGGCTGAGTTAGAAAATTGTCTTCTATGTCATGTATTAAAGGGGTGGATTTTCTTGTTTTCTTGTCCTAATAACAATGCACCACACACACGCACACACACACGCCACACACACATACAAATAACAGAGTTGTGCCCACAGTGTGAATAGGTAGCTTGTTGAGGGCATCGCCTCTCCTTCATTTGGACCGGAGTCACACCTCTTGCTCTCCCCCTGTATCCCCGTTGCTTATTGCTGTGTAAAAGGTGACACATGGCATAACGTGCTCCTTAAATGAATAATTTGTATCGAGGAAATATGTTCATAAAATACGAAAGGTGACACTGACAACTTCTGACTCGTCTTCTTCTTCTAATGATTGATTGGTTACTTCAGTTAAGCCCAGTGACTTGTTGCACTTGTTGTCCACAATTTCACCCCCGGTGGCAGAAGCAAGGAAGTACAGCACCAACAAAGACGTGAAAGCTGCCATTTTTTATTTTGTTACAATGGAAAGTCAGTGTGTACTTGTCTTTAACCAGGTCTAACAGTTTATTTGTAGATGTAGCGTGTGTCAGTTTTAAAGCTGACAAGCGAAGGATTACAAGAAGAATCTGTTTGGTTTGGAGAAATTCGGTCTTATTTTTCCGTCTCTGACTTTTGTGGGGAGAATTGGAGCAGCACAGGAGCTTCTGGTGAACGCAACAACCAATATGGCCCAAGATTATCAGAGTCGTGCATCAGGGCTGAGGAAATGTAGGTCCACACATGACTCAGTGACATGGACGGAGCACTGCTATCTCTCTGGGCTGTCCTTCAAACTTGATCAGCTCGTAATGGAGTCTGTAATTCTGCACCTGTAAAGACCTTGGATTCTTAGGCTGTTTGGATCCCATTTCAGCCACCAAACATAGCTTAACCTGTGTTCACACAAACCTTTTTTTTCTTAGCAGCCACTGCTTTTTTATAAGTGAAATAAGGGCTACCAAGAGCTTTTTGAGCTGATATATAGATATAGATGTGGATATAGATACAGATATAAAGGCAAGTGAGGATACTGACACATGTGGTAGCTATTTCCTGTTGTTATTGGTCACTTGATTAAAAACAAAACAACATCACAGGCTGTTTTTTGAATGGTAGCCACATTAAGTAATCTTGAACTTTACTGAATTTTGTCAACAAGTTGGTTAAACTTGAAATTGACAACAGTTGTGGGAAGGTAGCAGCGATGGCTGGAAACAACCTTCTTGACTGTGGTATTTTGTTTAAATTACCTTTTTAAAAAGAACTGATGGCCCACGACTGGAAGAGACAGCATTTGTTTTTGTCAAATGAAAGAGATCAGGGCATTAGAATGGGTCCCCCAATTCCTAATGAGTCAGTGCAGTGGTTTTGCATACATGGACATGTATTCATGGTGTATTTGGTAAGCATTTCCAAGGGACCACTGTTAACCTTTGGTAATGCTCTCACGAGGGTTTTTGTTTTTTCCTCACCGTTTTGCCTTTTGCGGTGACCTTAATTGCAAGTCTGTGGGCTGTTTTACAGACATTTTTCTCAGTTTTGCCCCTAATGGATAAGAATAAATCAAATACATTTGTATTTTGGGTCATTCAAGGTTTATAATCCGGTTTTTGCACCTTATTCAGTCTGTTACACCCATTGTTTAGTTTGTGTAAGCACTACTGTTGTTGATTATTGTTTTACAGTTTAGCAAGCAAGTGGATTGTAATTTAAAAAAAAGGTAAAGACATGAGAAATAATTCATGTTGTTTTACATTCAGCCTTTAAGGATACTGTATGTCACAGTGGAACTGAGGTCAAATATCTCAAACGCAGCATGCAGCAGCATCACTTTAACATTTGAGATTTAGGCCAAAGTTCAGAATCGACTTGCCTCCACTTGGCTTCAGGCTCGTTAGTTTCGGGTCCAGCTCCCCGGCTTGAGCCTTGCTTTGATTTTTGAATCACTCTTTTATTTTTTTTATTTTTTTTTTTTCTTTCCATTTCTCATGCTGCTTTGCATGACACCTGGCCTCGCACACCCAACGGCCCATCTTACCTAACAATCCTGTTCCATCACCCCGCCCTCTCCCATCGCACACCCGACC